>JARFOD010014252.1:0-11259 GCA_031763545.1 Mopalia muscosa
GCTGAGTGCAATTATCTTTAAATATATATAATAAATGAAATAATTTAATTATGTTCACGCCACAGCATAGCTGAAATGCCGCTGAATGTGGCGTAAAACACCAATCAATCAATCAATCAATCAGTCCAAGGCCACAAGGGATGAAGTAAAAATATTTCAATTTGGACAGCCAGTTAATGTTGTTGATGTACAGAGGGTTGGTCCCCTCTCTCTGAAGCCATAAGAAAGTAAATCCCTTGTGTTGCAGACGGTTGTTGTCGAGAACCGCCAGGTAGAAAGCGAGCCTCCTCCTTCACCACCACTCCCTCTACAACGACCATATCTACCCTATTTAGGACCAGATTTCGACAAGGCATTCCAGGAATACCTTGACGATGATTCGGTAAATTTTTATAAATCATAGCAAATTACTAAAATTAACAGAATTTTTAACACAATGACTTGTTGAACATTGCTGGCGATGTTGTCACCACGTTTCTTGAACAGATTGGTATGTATTGTAAAATTTAATTTTTATGAATAATTGAAAATTATTGACAGAATTTTAAACACAATATTTACAATTTTTAGATCCAAATCTGAACTATGTTATGTATTAAACATTTTAACACTTGTGGTTGTCCTGTTCGGTTTGTTTTGTTTCTCTTTGTAATGTTAACAGCTAAGGGTTCTGCTGAGTTCAATTATCTTTAAATATGTATATCAAATGAAATAATTTAATAATGTTCACGCCACAGCGTAGCTGAAATACGGCTGAATGTGGCGTAAAACACTAAACAATCAATCAATCAATCATACAGATTTTGTTTCGTTTCATTTAAAATTTGTCTACAAGTACATTACTAAAACCAATTCATAGTTCCACTAATGAATTAATAATTGTTCTTGGTAACTGGACATTTTATAATTTGTTTGATTGTTTCAGTATGGTTTAACGCCGTAGTTGAAGTTATTTCACTCACATGACGGCGTGCCACACCAATGGCCGAACAAAACCACTCTCGAGGCCACTGGCAACAAACAAAGACACGATGGGATCAATACAGGACAACCACAGAACGTAATACAAATACATCACAAACAGTTCTTTGTCCACCTTTATATCTGAAAGCACCAGTTAGGGAAACAGAAAACTCCCTTCAACCACCTGCGTAAATTTTATGAAAACTTAATAATTTAGTATATCCTTCCTTTTCACCTGTAAATGATAAAGAATCAATCAATAAATCAATCAATCAATCAAACCAATACATTTGTTGTTTAAATATTTACATATTTATATATGACGAATAAAAACCACAAAGACACAAACATGCATCAAGCAGTTTGCCTTCTTTACTTTCCATCCGAGTGGAATTGTAATGTGTAGTATTCATGTGGTGAAGACCCAAAAGTAGAATACCATGAAAATATTTTGATAGTATATGGATGTAGATGTATTAAAACCAATGCTTGTTGGGAGTTGGCTTTGTTTACTTCCAATCGTCATATAAGTGAAATACCCTTGAGTACGACGTTAAACGCCAATCAAACAAATCAATCCAATGAAGTGGAATTGTAATGTGTTATCCATGAGGTGAGGACCAAGACATAGGAAAAAGCGACTAAATAAATATTATTAGCGTATTTCTAGAATATAGTATTTAAAGGTCATATGGAGCTAATATGGAGTCTATCAACAACATGAGGTGATTTTAGTTAATACACCCGTAAATGTGGAAGTTTCCTCCGCATATGTCTGTCCAAGTTTTGTAGCAGAATAGATACATATAGTGGAAAACGCCATGCTTGCAGTGTGCATATTTGCAACACTCGGTCGCCGTTTAAATAAGAATTAGATGATATGACTCCACAGCGTGCTGAAATACAGATTCTAGTTATTTACACGGCAAGATATTTTCGCTGTTTTGTGATCCCACAAAATTAGATCGTTTGGCCGATGGGGCGGGTTGTCATTCATATACTGATTCGAAATCGGTCTTTTGTTGTTTTAATTAATTAATTTATAAAGCTGAAGACCGTATGGCTGAGTGGTCTGGGTGTCCTTTGAATGGTTATCCCCCATTTTGTTGGCGAATTCTGGGGCCGTGGCTTAGTGGTATAGCGTTTGCGCTTACTAATCATACTTCGATTTACCGTTCCGATTTAAATCCAATAAATTGAGTAGTTTTTATCCATTGTAAGTCTTTCTATGTTTTATAAAACCATCTCTGCTTGTCGCGGTATCAATCCTTCAACCGAAACTCAGTCAGCACTTTCATCTGAATTTAAATATTGTCTAAGTATGATAAAATACCCAGACGTCAGGGCAGCCGAGAGAATATTTGGGCCCCAGGCCACCGTTTCAGAGAAGTTGTTGTACATTGTAACGGTGACTTTATGGAAGTCATTGCCCCCCCCCCCCCCCCCCCCCAACCACCATACTAGATAAAATTAATTGAATTTGAAACTATCTTACAACGCTGAAGTGTAGTGAATTATCTTTTTCATCCACAGTGTTGTCCTATAATACAGCATGAACCACGCCGACAACCGTATGAGCTGGTCACGCGTAAGTAGACCTACATAATAGACCACTGTATTGTATAGTTCCCACGACCTTATGGGTAGCCCGACAGAAAAGCTGGTTATGTTTGGGGAATTTCTAATTCAAGTCAGACAAATGTCGAGTTTTATTGGATATGAAACAGGTTTTCATTGCATTATAAACTTATAAAAAAAGTGGTTGCTTTTAACTCAAATTTGAAAGGAGTCAGTATTGTACTATTATAGTAAAACACACGAATAATTCTATGTGACTACGATTTGGTTTAGAATGTCTCACCCTCACGGTTACAATAGAATAAGCCGCTATCGAAAAACACCTCATACAATACAGGAAATATACACAGATTCAATTACCGTAACACTCCTATTAGTCCCAATGAGGTCCGAGAGAGATAACTATCTGAAGAAGTAGAGCTAAATAATTTTCCTATTTCACAGACTTTCGATTTAATTCACCATAAATTTTGATTCACTCTTATACTAAATTGATCTTCATTAATTAGTATAATACAAGATATTGCATTTGTGTATAATTTTCTTGGCCATGCGGGTTAAATGTCAACATTTTGCTGCCAGTCGAATTTATCATTGACCGCTCCAGAAGATCTCGTAATACGAAGTGTTTCTTAAACTTAAGAAAATTTTTAAACATCACTTTAAATACATAAATGCTATATATCTTCAGTTTTGGGGAGTTTATTGATATATTAAAAGCGAAATCTTCAGAACATAAAAAATATCGTTTCCCTGGCACTGGATATTTTAGGATTTATATCTCTATAACACTAAATATAATTAAAAGAAAGAAATACGGTATAAGCTAAGTTCAATGTAGAATTTAGGAGTATAGATTTTCACTTAAGTCAGAATTTGCCTTCGTGAAATCAGTCCGAGGGCTACAATTGCCCTTTTACCGTTGGTGCCGCGGGTTCCGTTCCTGCGTATCTCACGTAGTGGGTCGGCCAGGAATCCGGGTAAGCCCGTTGGTTTTCGGAATTGTACACAGATTCCCCTGACAATAACGCTGGCCATGCTCTGTAATTTATATTTAATCGTTTTGATCTTACAATAAATAAATCAGTATCAAAACAAAATAAAAAAACATAACACATACATAAATTAACCAACAAACAAATAAATAAATAAATAGATAAAAAAATATTAACAAATAAATAAAATTAACAATAAAATTAAATAAACAATAGTAAGCTACTTATTTCGCCAATGTTTATTTTAAGTGTGTAAACGTATATAGAATGAATTGAAATAAATTATTATGTTTAAAATAAAGATTTTTTTGTTTAAATTTTTAGGAGCTTATTCCGGAAGGTACCAAACCAGCTTACTAATACATAAACAGTGTGACCGGCACTTTTCATAAGCCGTACTATATACATGCACTATAGCAAACAAACATGCATTCGTGACTTCGTTTTATTCACACGTAAGGCGTGCCACTACTACCAAAGCTTCGGGGAGTGGGCTACACATCGTGGACCTAAGGCATAGCTAAAATAGACACTTATAAATGTTGAGAAACGTTTTACCAGATTGCAATAGATGTGGGAATATAGCAGTGTGTTGATCGTAAAAGGTTTGTGTTAAACTATACGTCTATAGTCTATACGGTGATGTTTTCTCAGCTGTTCTTAGTTTGTTATATACTACAAGCATTTGTTAGTTATCAGTGTTATATAGTTGGAAAAGTATATGTTGTAGATAGGCTTAACAAAACGTCATAATTATTCCACATGTAAATCTTAGTTTAGTCGGACGTCAATAATACTGAAAAGTATTTTATAAAAATATAATGTTGTTAAGTATACTATATTCAATTTATAACACAAGTATTTATATGCTCCTATCACGCAGTACTTATTAAAGTTATATTTAACTTCTATTAATATCCTTTACATATACTTTACTTTTATGTACTTTAGAGTAAGCACTTATTTATATCCTTTGGATATTCAATTATATGTGGTAATGCAGTCAAATGTGTTCTTAATTAGCACTCTCCTTTTTGGCATCTTGAATTTGCAAATGACCTTGAACTCTATAAACGACCTGTCCACAAACGTTTAGGTCGGCCTGTATGTACTTATTAGCCTATCAATACTACGTACCAAGAAACCATAGGGGGGTGACTTTGTACGAAGTTTTTGGTCAGCCAAACGGTTTCGTGTTAAAAAAAAAAAAAAAACAATCTTGATACATTCTACTGTGTTCCCGGTAGTTTTTAAAAAAATAATTTTTTACTATTTTTTTTTTTACTTAGGAATGGTTCTATAATATAACAGGATGGAGGGAAATGACGACTGTTTACGGAGGCGATTCGTGCTGATTATACTCACAGTCACTATACTTCATTTCGGTAAATCTAATTCCTTATTCATCAGCTGCGATTAGCTTTATAGCGGACATTATTTTGGGGGAAAGTAAGGTATGTGTTTGGGCAGACAAATGCTTAATGGGTCAAAAATACAAGATAATTTTGTTCTTTCTCACAACAGTTCAGATAGATTCGCTGACTGAAACCTTAGACAAGAACATTTTTCCACACTGGACTTTTTTTAAAAAATAAAGTCTGTTCAAACCATTAATATTTTATCGCAAACTACCGTAAATACTGTTATTGGGCACATTATTAACAACACACTTCTTATTTGACATTTTCTCACTTTAATAATGTTCTGATTATTCATTTACCGGGTAAGTCTTAAGTGACCCTTAACTTAAAACAGTAGCCTGGAAACGTTACCAATAAACTATGGTTTTTGTGTTTATTTGGTTGGGTTTTAAAGCCGTACTTAAACTGTAAAGCGACAAAATTGTTTCCCTAAGAGACCTAACTCTGCCGCAGTCAAAATTCGAAACTCGTATTATTCAATCTGCATGTCTTTCTTATATAAACTGGTACCAGTTGAAGCGAGTTTAAATGGCTGATAGCTATTCAAATGTTAGTAACGAACTCTATTAGAATAATAATTTGATATCTTTTTTTCAGTGGCATGTGAGCCACCACCTTACGATTCAATGCTATCAGAAGCAAACTGTCCCTACTGTGTGTTACATAACAACAACATGGCCGTACACCACAGAGCTAAGCGAGCCACAAAAGGATTTAAATATATGTACATAACCCAATGTGGGATCTACAATGAGAAACCAGGGAATGAGAGCATAGAGGTGGCGGCCACTTTGGAAGCCAGTGATGTGGCTCACGACAAGGTAACTCGTGATGTGTGCATGGTTTAGGACAATATGTCTGGAGATACGATTTATCTTGTCTATACTAAAAGCTGTTTTAACGACATCTCTGACGTTGCGTTTTATTGTCTAGCCTGTTCTATTATACATCTATTGTTACGATATACTATTTAAACTATCTGAATGAGGCTTCTTTTCATACAGAATGAGTAAGTTTCAGTGTGAAATGCAGCCATGATCCATTTGTGTCACATCTCTACCAGGTGGATACGTCTTTCTCATACTAGCGGTCTTTCCAATGATACACTAAAAAAGTGAAAACTACAAATTACACGGACTATTTGTTTTACATCTTGTTAACTCCTCTGCAGAGCTCGAAACAATCATGTCTGACCTGCCGCTTGACAGTCCAATATCATACAAGCTATAATGATAAACCTTTGACCCCGACATAGTTGTGATACAATCAATATGAAACTTCCACTCTCTTTTGTCCTTCGGTGCATTTTGGTCATGCAGATCATCTTTCCACAAACTTTCGTGCACATGTATTGAAACAGGGTAACGCCTGTCACACAGTTCGGCCAGTGTCAGTGATGTTACTAATTATGCTTTCGGCAGCTAGACTAATATATTTCATGTTACTGGTTATGTTTTCAGCTAGACTGACACAGCTGATGTTACTGATGTTGTTTCAGGCAGCTAGATTAACACATTTGATGTTACTGATTATGTTTTATGCAGCTAGACTGACATATCTGATGTAACTGATAAGGTTTAGGCAGCTAGACTGACACAGTTGATGTTACTGATGGTGTTTTAGGCAGCTAGGCGGACACAGTTGATGTTACTGATGATGTTTTAGGCAGCTAGGCTGACATATCTGATGTAACTGATAATGTTTGAGGCAGCTAGACTGACACAGTTGATGTTACTGATGATGTTTTAGGCAGCTAGACTGACTATTTGATGTTAATAATTATGTTTTAGGATTAATTTTTAGACATATCTGATGTCACTGATGATGTTTTAGGTAGCTAAACTGACTAGTTGATGTTACGGATGATGTTTTACGCAGATAGACTGACACAGTTAATGTTACTGATGATGTTTTTGGCAGCTAGGCTGACATATCTGATGTTACTGAAGATGTTTTAGGCAGCTAGACTGACAGTTGATATAACTGATTATGTTTTAGGCAGCTATACTGACACAATTGATGTTACGGATGATGTTTTAGGCAGCTAGGCTGACAGTTGATATAGCTGATTATGTTTAGGCAGCTAGACTGACACAGTTGATGTTACGCATGATGTTTTAGGCAACTAGGCTGACATATCTGATGTTACTGATGGTGTTTTAGGCAGCTAGGCTGACACAGTTGATGTTACTGATGATGTTTTAGGCAGCTAGACTGACACAGTTGATCTTACGGATGATATTTTTGGCTGCTAGACTGACACAGTTGATGTTACTGATTATGTTTTAGGCAGCTAGACTGACACATTTGAAGCAACTGATTATGTTTTAGGCAGCTAGACTGACGTATCTGATGTCACTGATTATGTTTTAGGCAGCTAGACTGACATATCTGATGTTGCGCTTCATGCCTAGGAAAATGTTCCTCCGTCTAGCGAAAGGTGATCTAGCGAAAGGTGGTCGTATAGGAGTGTTTGCAGCGGATCAGGTTATTGGAGATTTTCCTGAATATGCTAAAACGAAAAATACAGAGAAGTGTGGAAGTAAGCAATTTGATCATGGTCCATATTTGTCTTCTGATAGAGTTAATTTTAGTAAATAAAATGCAAATAGAATATTTTTTATCGCTATGAGAAAATCATTCCATACAACTCCCACTATGGGAAATATATGTAATTTGCGCATATTCATATCCTATTAACTGGAAATCACAGACAATTTGCCTTTGTCGTATAACTTGCTCACAGACTGATTGATGCCTTCTGTGATGGTGTAATAAAATTCAAATTTAATAAAAACATGAACAGAAAAATGTACTATACTGATTATTTGATGTCGTAAAGTAAATGTTTATGTGGATTAGCTTAGCAATACGTGTTATTTTTTAAATAATTTTATACTCGCGTATGAGTCTTAACAATATATCAAGTTATCTGAAATTGATATAAATGACACTGAAGTGATCATGGTACTGATAAAACATTTAAAAAAAACTTTAAAAAAGGCATTTTGGTATTCGCAATATACTCCACTGTAATTAGGTCACCATCTGATCACTTAAGTAAAACATAAATATCGGGAACGTCTAAATGAGTCTTTTTGGCGTTTCTTTACTGCTTTGTTATGTCAAGCTGTTAAAGAGCTGTCGACATAGTTTTTGATCCGACCCCTGTATGTTAATGAATACTTTATTGAAATAGATAATGGAATAAAACGAGACTACGATACATCTTCTTCTTAAATTATTAAATCCATAATCCTCATCAAAATAATTTTCTAGATAAACACAAATATTTCTCAGCGAAAATATGATCTGTGTTCTTTTTTTCGAAATTTTCATAATAATTTGGTTGATATATAATTGTATGATGTAATAAGATAAAATTTGTCCCGCTCAAATCAGTTCTTATTACATCATACAATTATATATCAACCAAAACCCGATTATCACATCATTTCGAACAATAAAAACGCAATTGTATGCCTTTTCTCGAAGGCAATGCTACTGTAGACTAATAGTGCCCTGTGTCAGTGGTACCGGTAAAGAAAGATTTGCCGACTTCACTATGTATTTGTAACTTTTTCAGGCAAATGTAATGGCAATTGCCGCTCAACGTGCAACTCCAGTGGTCGTAAATTTGACAGCCTGGTTGGTTACAGCAGTGAGCGGGCAGTCGTCAGAGAGGATAACCTCTTGTGCTCCGAGAGCGATCCATACAACGGGAAACTGAACGTCCTCATGCACGAGTTTGCGCATAACATCCATTTTTATGTCTTGGGAGTCGACTACAAGCGTAGTGTTATGGTCAGTACTTAAGTTAATTTATGGTTCCTTTATACGTTCTACTTCCATCTACAGGCAGTGTGTCCTCTGATATGTATGATGTTTTTACCTAGGATTGGAAGAATATTGATTTCCCAGATCAGCAAAACAAGTCACATCGTATTGCCGTGTTTATCAATGTGGCTATCCCATTCGATTAGCAGATGACCGTCATTTTAATGAAACACCCATTTGATTAAAACCAGAAAGGGGTCTAACCTACAGCCCGCTTAGTTACAAACCTAGCACCATGTTGAATGTGTAAACAAAGTGATATTCTCTAAAACAGCGTAAAATGTTCGGTCGTGACAAGACAAATTACAGCTGTATACACCAGGACTTTGCGTTGATGTCATTCAACTGTACATCATTCCAATTCCCTTTTAAAAGATACCAGTGCCTCAGTTCAAGCAAACAAACAAATTATAAATAGGTTAAGAAGTTTAATCAATTTTAAATGATTAAAGTTGTTCAGTTTTATGTTGATCTACTTAACACATGATTTTCAAATTTGTATGCACCTGTAAAGTACAGCCCTTTCGTCACTTCCTGATAACACATGCAGGAATGGTGCGGGTTGATCCCAAAGTTCCCAGTCTGCATTAAAAAGATAGATGGTACTTGGTGGTTACAAAATGCGAAACACTCGTAAGCTCAGAGCAATCACTTATTCAGTCTGTTCATAAAAGCTAAAATATAGATTATACTAATTCATTTCGCCAAGGTTAGAAGATTCCGCAGCTTTCGAGTGCCAAACAATGTCCGAGGTTATCTTTGTATCAACATTATTATTAACATTCTGATTACAAAGTTATGTAACATAACTGACCTTTTTTCTTTTAAAAAAAATAACATTAAAATCGATTGCAATTACCTATTTAAACGAGTGCATTGTTAAGGCTGCCATGTGTAGCTAGAATGAATGATAGCATCGACCAATGGGAAGGACGCTTTTCTTTTTATTTATCCAATCAGAATTCATACTTTTGTCTCTAATATAGAAATCGATGTTTTACAATCTGGTTCTTATGAGTAAGGAGATAGAAACCAGGCTACCAAACGTATACTGTATATTGAAAATTCTGAAGACATAAATCGATCTACATCGGAGATGATAGTAATAGAGGAGTTTGCACTTATTAAGACTAATGTAAAGGCATGACGACTGAGATGGACTTTCAACTTCTGGATGTATTGGTCAGCGACGTTTCGATCTAGATACTAAGATCGTTTTCAAGCAATGGTTACAAATCTCGTGAAATGAAAATGGCTGAGAATTGTAACCATTGCTTGAAAATGATCTTAGTATCTAGATCGAAACGTCGCTCACCAATATATCCAGAAGTTGAAAATCCCTCTCAGTCGTCATGTTTTTGTAATTTACCCAGCTTCTAAATGCCACTCAAACAAGAATGTAAAGGAGTCTCACTGCCAAGTAGCGGATCCTCACGGCGGCAACATATATCCAGCAAATCCTCAAAGAAATTGCAGGTTAACAGAAAAATCTCGTAAAAACACATTATGAATTTTGATTTTCAAAAGCGTGCAATATTGTTTTTAGCAAAAGGTAATGTTTTTAGGAAAACTGACGACCGGCTAATGTGTCCATTCTCTGTGTATTTTTCTTGTCTTATCCGATAACCAAAACGCGAAAGATATTCAGAGGCAAAAATTAATAATTCAAACCAGTATCGTCTTCTGACTAGCGGCAGTTTGTTTGAAACGTACCAATGTTGTCCTTAATTAACATTTGAGGGAAATGTTTTTCCCAATATTATGGAAACGCTCCACATCTTCATTGTGATAGTGTCCATAACTGTTGAACTATACACCACCGTCACATAGGAGAAATAATATTGAACACGGTGTAAAACACCAATCAAACGAAACGAAGCCCGTATAGAACTGTTCATGTAATAATAATTTTATAAAATGACGCAAACTACTACTATACAGTCTACATGTGTGTTATCATTCTGTTTTATTTATCAGCTAGAAAGGTCATTTAATACCCGCTTGACCCACTGGGGACAGGGTTATGCTACTCAAGACATGAAGGAATACTTTGCCGAGGCTACCACTTCCTATTTCCGCACTTCATTGTTGGGGGTATCACTATCTGGTAGGTCATAACGATGCAGATAAGAGTTAGAGAATGTTTGTTTTATTGGGGATGAACCCAGTACGTGTGGTTATTTCACTCACATGACGGCGTGCCAGCTAAAAGTGTGAAGAAAATCACCCTCGACAACACTGGTAAAAAACAAAGGCAAGACGGGACAATCGCTTGACGAAATACAATCAGATCGACTTCGTGGTGCTATTAGTTTGTTTGTTTGATTGGGGTTTAACGTCGTTCTCGAGGGTATTCCACTTATATGACGAGGTACCAGCCCAATGGGCGAAGGAAACCACCCTCGACACCACTGGCAACAAACAAAGACAGGACGGGACAAATACAGGACGACAACAACAGGACG
>JARFOD010014263.1:0-11259 GCA_031763545.1 Mopalia muscosa
TGATAATAAACCGAAATATTGAGTCAATATGAATTTTTCGTCCTTCTTTGGAGTAGTCACCTTACTCTATTATGTTATGCTTGTCAATGGAAATTTTAATAGTACAATATGGTTAACGATTTTCCACACTTGTGTTTAACATTTGAAGCATAGAATACTGTGTGAAAAATATACCCAAATCATTTACATCTCCTACATTAATCTCCATCAATGTACTAACGAGACAAGGCATACTTCTGTGGTCAACAATCTAAACACTTTGAACTGTGATTGAGATAATGTGGTATTCTTCATCAGTTCAAAGATATGTCGTAAACAATATGTTGGTGAAACAGAAAAAAACCCTTTCGAGACAGAGTAAACAATTATTTGAGTTCCATCCCACAATAACAGACGTTTTCCTCTCCTGAGTAACATCATATCTCACAATAACAGACGTTTTACTCTACTGACATTCGGTAAAGGTCATGTCACAATCATGCCGATCAACAGAACATCTGTTCTTCTATTTCACGAGGAACCCAAACAGAAACGCATATAAAGAGAGACTTTAATACTGGACTTAGACTCTCAAACTGTGTAGCCATTGGATATCAATCGGAAGCCATTGTTGCACCTTTAAGGTCTAAAAAACCATAGTGTTTTTGTTGTATTTCAAGATGACCAAACACTGGAATTACAAATATATCATTTCCTTCTCACCTATATAAGAAAGTTGTAAGTACTACAATTGATCGAGTAGTAGCATACATGATTACTTATATAACAGATAAAGAAATATAAACTGACAGAAAAAATTCTCTACGGATATTTCACCTTTCACTGTATTGAGAGATTGCCGTAACAATTCACCTCTGAACTGGGCTGCTAAACCGTCATTATTGAAGCACACGTGCCAGGCTCCCTTCAAACCGTGTGCAAACAGGACGTTTATCCATGACTGACGGAATTGCGGGTTGTTCTAACGAGGTTTCAGTATTTAAGTCCAATTCACGGAATTACAACTTAATGTGAGCAGTACGCGAGGGAATCTGAGTCGGTGACTTAAATCAGCAAGATTGGGACGTGACTGAACACTGTCGGCGACAATATCGTAAAGATAGCTACTTTGCTTGACAGTCAGTAACTTAAATTGGCAACTTAGGACTCGACTGGACATTGTCTGCGACTATAACCAGTCAGTTTGTGACATGATTCCACATTATGGGTGAATAAAATCGACATGTGTACGTCACGACTTGACACCTTCTGCGAATAAAGTAGGCAGATATGCCAGGTGATTTGACACTGTCGGCGACAAAAATGAACTTATTCCCGACTCAAGCTGACACTGTTGGCGACATTAATCGGTCAGTTTGTGGAGTGACGACGCTGTGGGCGCCTAAAGTCGGCAAGGTTGCCATGCAAGTTGACACTCGGTCACTTAAATCAGCCCATTTTGGACGGGACTAGACACTGTTGGCGAGTAAAATCCGCTAGTTTGTGACGCGTCTGGACACTGCCCGTAACAATATTAGCGATTTGATACCGCTGTCGAAAAAATCGGCAAGTTTGCCACGCGACTGAACACTTTACTATAACATGACGAAACGAGGCAAGAAGTTAACAGCTGACTATGATGACTATCTAAATAGAGTGTTGTGTGTTAGATTCTATCAATCGTATTCTCCCGAATGCTTCTATAGTGTACGCGACTAAGACAACTCTTGTACGCAATGCCAGACCATAGCGTATTAATTTCCGCCAATATTTGGGGCGACGTTTGCCACGTCACATATCAGCAAATAAAAAAAATACATAAAAAAAGAACTCTCGACGTAGAATAGATTTTATTTGCGATATACGTTCTTTCTAATGTTTCAGTTGTATTGAGATACTCAACATCAACACAAGTGCCCGCGTGTGTAAATGGGACTACAGTGGTCAGGGTCTTGACTATCAGCTTGTGGCAGGGCCAGCGTTCACAGCAATTTACACTTTTACTGGAATCTTCATCGCATTTGCGGCAGACGTTTTTAATCGTAAGATGCTATTGGCGATTTGTTTAATATTCTGGTCATTGATGACGCTGTTGACTGGATTTGTCAATGCCTACTGGCAGTTGGTTATTCTGAGATTCGGACTTGGAATGGGGTAGGTTGGATTTGTTTGGAGTGCTACGGTCGGATTGAACTTATTTGTAGTAGATCTGCTTAATTTATTTCACAGAATGATCAAGTCACGATTAAGCTCCTTGAATGACTTTTTTTAAAGCATCTTCTTTTCGCGTTTAATCATTTGAAAATTACGATTCGAAGGGCTTGTTTTTGAATTTGTTCTTTCAGCTTTGAGTTGGAGTTATCCTAGTGAAACAAGTAATCACTTATTCTTTAAAGATCAAAAAGCTTTATTGTTTTATTTCCACGACGTTTGATAATTTGTAACAATTATAATTTATTAGAAAAATAATTTTGCGGAACCCTGTATAATTAATAAAGGTATTAATACAATGACAAAATGATTCAATAATGAATCCTTCAATCAACGGTTGTTTTAAATTACCAGCCAAAAACTAGCAAACCAGCCAATCACTTAATCATTGAATCAATTTACCTAATTATTTTTGTAGCGAGGCCGGCTGTACGCCGTTTGCCACTTCTCTCATATCAGACTATTTCAACGTAGCCACCCGTGGCTCTGCCCTTGGGGTCTACAATTGGGGCATATATATGGGATACAGTCTATCTTACGCCGTGGGAAACTTTATTACACAAGCAAATATAAACGGCCAGGTAAATGTCTAGAATAAGACGTGATAACGTTGTGTTGACAATTAGAAGAACTGTGTTCATATTTAGTCTATTTTTAATTTCAAGTCATTCATGACGTTTTAATTTTCTCAGCATAAAAATGTTGAAAGCAATCGAGGCCAAGAAAGCAATGAGCAAAAGAATCAGTCTAAGGTGTTTTTTTTTTTTAATGTGTCTTCCCGGGTTTTCACAAAGCATTGGCAATATGAGGTCGTCATATAAGTCAAAAAACCTTAAGAACATTGGTAAACGCTAATCAAATAAATACATTACTTTAAAAACCCATGTTTCGATAATCTGATGATCCATAATGATCTTGTACCTGTGGGTCAACAATCCACAACAATATAGTTTTAATGTCAACCCTCTATACCAGAAAAGTTTATTCATTTTAAAAGTGCTGGCTGCATCAGTGATTTTCTACTATACGTAGAATGTGTTAGTTAACCCTATTATTCCGATTCCGTGATCAGCACGATTTGAATGGTCTATAATACTTCTATATTTTAACCTTTAATTTTCAAGGGATGGCGATGGTCGTTTTTCATTTCCGGCATTCCCGGTCTTGTTTTGGGAGTGGTTATTTTATTGACGATGAAAGAACCTGACCGGACGCAAAAGGTAGAGGAAACCAAAGATAGCGGACGGACAAAAATCTCTTTAAAACGATTAGGAGCAATACTGCGTCCATTTCTGAGCCCTTCCTTACTACTGCTGTGTTTTGCTGGATCCGTTAGAAATGCTGGTATGTTTGAAACTCGTGGTAATCAAAGACTACGCCTCGTGTCAAATACCCTTGTATTGAAGAAAATCAAATACGTCTGCCGATCTGTGGCGTTTTGCAGTTGTTTATGTCGTATGTAGGCTACAGGCGTTTACTGGCTGCCTCAAAACAACTGTGTCGGGAACTGATCGAACTCTCGTATTTGGTTTTCAAAAACTGGCCTAATTTTAAACTAGAATATAAACCTAATGAAAGGATATTGTGAAGAAAATGTTCAAACCCTTGTTACTTTATTTCTTACTCAATATACTGCATCTGCTTCAGTATATACAGCCTTTACGAATAACTTACTTTTTATAAATTCATATCGAAATCCGGAAGAAGTAGCTTATACGCTGGCTTAAAGGAGGGTTGGGGAGAAATGTTTCTGATATGTGCAACAGCGTCATCGCCGTCACTGACTGTTGATTTCACCATTAACGCCGTTAAGTTGCATCTGTGCAGACGGACAACAGTAAAGATAAAACCACTGAAAATATCATCATTATTTTACATGCTACTGAATCCGATTTATTTATTGTTTATGTCAAACAAATTTGTCTGATATCCTTTTGTATTCCTGAAAATCCAGCGAAAGTAGTTGTGTGCATTTTTTTTATCAAGGTTAGTAAGTTAACGCCATCGCGAACAAAATCGGTTCCCTGCATTTAGTCTCCGTCAAGTAATCGCAAATCAAACACGTGACATTACTATTGTTTCAGGAGGGTATGTTTGGGGATATAACACACAGCCGTTCTTCCTGTCCACTGGTCAGACACCCTCGCAGATCGGTACCTATATGTCCTGGATTCCTCTCGTTGGAGGAAGTTTCGGCGTGCTACTAGGAGGATTCATATCGGACAGAATTGTCCGAAGGAGAGGACTTTACGCTAGAGTTATCGTCCTTGTTCTTAGTCAGGTGAGTTCAAATAGAGGAACGAATGGATTGACAGAGAGAGAGGGACGGATCCCCCAATAAAATCACACATTGATCGACTTGTAAATTAATCGATCTATCGGTTGCTTGTCGTAGATAAGTTTAACTGGCAAGCCTATATTACTACTGGATCGACTGTAATTGTGATTTCCCTTGTTTTGGGTCCTTCTTGAATGTATTCCAAGAGTGTAGAGGGAATACGAGTTCATTAAGAGAACAAATGATACATCAAGACTTATACAGCTTCTACACTTTCAACGTTAAACATATTATAGCTGCATATTTTTTCAGGCATAGACCCGTACGAGAATCAAAGCTAGCACTTTTTATGATACTTCACTTGAGTTGACATACCTAGACAAACTCGTGAAATGAACAGAGTCTCCATTTGTAATTCCAAGCATTACTGAGCGTAGTTCCGACGATGCGATTCAGTGGAGGAACCTTTTACTAGAATAGACTATCTGTAATATCACCACACCATTGTCAAACTCGGATTCATAAATAAGGACCCTCTTGCGGATTTTATATTGAGTATCTTTACCTTCAGAATATAATAGTATTAATAGATATATTCTGATTTCACCCTAGATTTTGGCTGCTCCGTTCGCGGCTGGCACATTGCTGTTCCCAGCACCATGGGGTTATATTTGCCAGATACCGTCATATATAATCGGTGAGTGACAGCCTTTTCAATCTACACTCTCATGCATTATAATACAACAAATGGTATCAACTAACCACAAAAAGAATGGAGGGCGTCAACTAGGGGATTTGCTTAAAAAAATCAACAATAGAGGCTTGTGGCTGAGGTCAAGAAGGGTTCATTTGAGTCTGATGTGGCCTTTGTTTAATGATACGGGCTAGAAAGAGAAGTTTTCAATATGCCACTGGCTTGCTGGAGTTCAGATGGGATGGGGTGACTCCTGATTCGTTTTGTGTCGGTTTTCCTTAATTAATGCTGGTGCGGGCGCTACTAAACTGAAATTAACGTTACAACACAAACCAAATCAGGCCAGAATAAACTTAGTATGTCTACAATGTCTAAGCAATTAAATTCAAATAAACCCTGATGAAATCCAGTGTCGTTTAACCAAATATTAATGTAAATTTCAACCCTGGATAGATAGTCATACCTCGCAGTCTGCTAAATGTTAATGTTCACAGGGGAGATGTGGGTTGGAGTGACCCTGGCAGTCTTGGTGGAATTGGTTCCGTCCTCAATAAGAACGGGAGCAGTTGCTGTCTACCTGTTTATAATAACTAACATTGGCGGCAGTGCACCATTAGCAGTACCACCCCTTACCCAGGCATTCGTTGATCAAGGATATACTAAAAACCAGGGACTGAAATGTAGGTATTTTTTAATGTATCTAAATGTTATGAATTGCACACTGAGGTTTATTCCTCAACTTCGAGTAGGTCTTGTGCCAAATGAAGGATGCTCAATGGTGGTTCCAGTAATCGGGTAGTGCTTTTCCTAGGTGTAACGGCTGCATTACAATACACATTTGCTATCTAAAGTCCTGACAACAGTTTTCCGTTAATCATACAGCATGTTTTATACACTGCCGTTTGAATTTCTACAAAAGAGAATTACCAGGCAAAACTGAGGATGAGCCAATGACTAAGAAAAGAGATTAACGTTTAACGTTGTATTCGACTACTGTATGAGTTATTAATAATATAAATTAACTGAATGTCCATATTATCCTGTTATAAGTCACTAATATCGATGGCGAAACATAGATTTGTCTCCTCTCCCTCCTCTGGCCAAACCCAGAGCTACGGTTGGTTCATCAAGGCGCGACATTAACTGGTTTTGTAACGTTTTCAGATGCTTTGTACATTCTTTACTCTGGTATGTACGTAGGCGGTTCTGCCATGTTCCTGGTCACTATGTTTGTCTTAAAACGAGATCAGCGACGGGCAAAGGAGAAGGATTACAAAGAACAGCAAGAGAAGCAAGAGGCTGAAGACAAGTGGAAACCACCAGAGGTTCAATTATCGTCAATGTCGGAAAACACATATAATCCCGAAAAACCTCCTCTGCACGGCGAAGACGGATTACCGTCCACGGATATTACAGCCGACGAGGTTGAATTCCATCAAAACAAATACTGATAGAGAGTGTCTCTGTAGAGTCACGATTTAAGAGATCTGCTGTTTAGGTGAACTATACCTACAAAGGACGAATACTTAATAAAAATAAATTCTAACCCTCCGCGGTTTACGTGTGGTACATAACTATACATTTTAAGGAACACAGCTCAGCGGTATTAATGGGACAACAAAGACCGCTTTGTCTATCGACAAAAACCGCCTATACTTTAGGTACATAAATTCATTATGTTATCACTTGTGATGTTGTGATACTTTGACTTTGTACCCGGGTAAACACTCGTTACATCGCAGCGTACGATTGCCCATATAGCAAAGTTTCACTAGTCACAATATAAGAGATGGCCGCCTCCACTTCAAATCCTGTTTTCTAAATTTGATCAAACTTACAGCATAAAGAGGGTATTTTTCGTGGCAAACATACTTATTTTATGTCATTCACATATCAGAAGTATTGTTTTTGATAACCTTCTTCTGCCGCCTGTTTTGCTGTTTTACATCTTAGTTGAGTGGACAGTTGTCATGGCAGCACGAGGCAATTAAGTTCCTATTTCTGATTGGCTGGTGGTCAATCTAATTAAACTCGGATATCAAAGACAATCCCCGTGGTTTGTTTGTCGCTATATTGAGATCTCGCAATCACTGTTCAATTAGGTCAAGCTTACTTTGGTTCACGCAAGGTCACAGTTTCCGAAAACACAGATAACACAGGCCATGGTAAAAACTAAATTTCAGCCAAAACAAGCAGATGTTGTCCAATTTTCTTCTTAGTGCATGAAGTTGGGAACATGTAAACAGGGGAAAATGAAATTCCACTCAAAGTTTAATTTGGGTTGTGTTTGTTGATTGTGCGTGCATCTCTCCATTGGTCATGTAAAAATACTCCGGTTGGTAGGCGGAAATCTTCGGCTTTTACAAACCAGAATTGAGAAGCGGCTCTGTAATTGGTCAGTTTAACAAAACCAATAAACATTGTAGTGGGTGTGATTCCATTAGATCTAAATATGGCGGCGAACAAAACAAGGGAAGCGTTTTTGCGATCTGATTTCAATTAGATTGGCTGGCGGTATGCCCGTGTGGAATTTGAAACAGTGATTGGCGGTCTACTACACCAGTTAATATTAACCGCTCTTACACTACCATACAACTACAAACCATGGTCTTTTGTCCGAAAAACCAGCCCCATTGTAAGTAAATAGAGCATATGATTATCCACCAAACAGTCTGTTCCATTAACAAGAATACTGTCAGGAATTTATCTCAATAAATGAGAGAAAAAATGCGAGAACTATTGTGAATATGTATAATAGTACTTTATGCCCTCAGGATACAAATATTCCAGCTGTTTCAATTACATTCTAGGTTGAACATTCACTAGACGAATAGGTTGTTAAGATACAAAAGACACCCGCATGTATTACAGTTTGTGGATGTACTGATTCATCAAGCTCAACCTTAACATCATACGGTACCAGTCTGTTTAATTCTTAAATAGTAATTAGATAGAATATCCTCCTTTGTAATCTAATATTCATTTTATGATTAAATTATATTAATTTTATCAAAATATTGCAGACTTTCATTCCTTTTCAACCAGGTACAATGTGTACAAATGAATTATGCATTAAATATATGTTTTCTTTTACGTTGTTGTGATAAATACCAAATATAACTTTAATGTAGGTCACTGACTTGTCGCATATGGCCATGGTATCGAGAGGTGAATGCAGAATATGAGGGCAAGTAGACCAAGAACAGGTGACCGTGGTTTATGAATTGTCTGTCCTACAACTAGTAGGCTTGATGCGTGGAATAAAACGATCACATTGTCACAAATGCATTCCCCAGGCATTTCCGTGCATTGTCTAGTTCGGTTAATTATAAGAAGAAATCATCATCATTTTAACAGAGAAAATGACCACAGCATCTCCGGAAGTAAGGATTGTAAATATGGCTGCCGCAGCATTTTGTAGGTTTCCAGTAGCGGTAGAAAATTCGTCCTGTGCAACAGATGTTTCGGTAAGGATTGTAGGAGCGGTAACCACAACACTTTGTTACCAAGCCATACTTCACCTGAACGTAACCTCTGCAGCACACGTAATATCTCGGGTTATACAGACGCCGACCACACCGGGCTGAAAAGAAACACAAATTTAAAAAATACGATATGCAAATAGTACATTTAGTTCAAGATATGGTCCTCTTTTTCGTTTGATTGCGATTTACGTTCATAAATTGGCTTTTTTTGTTTTTTCGATCGGTCTATAGTTCAAGAGATTGTATGTTTGTTAGTTTGTTTGGTTTTTAGCGCGTGAGGTTGTCTGTTTGTTTTTTGTTTAATTAGTTCTAAGTTTAAGGTATTTTATTATTGTTTGATTAGTTTTTAGTTTAAAAGATTGCCTGTCTGTCTGTTTGCTTGTTTGCCTTTCTTTTATACTCATAACAATATCTGATTGTTTGTTTGTTTGGTTTTCAGTGCAAGAGTTTGTTTGCCTGTCTGTCTGATTGGTCATTGCCGTCTTCCTTGAGAGTATTTCACTTAGATGATGACTTTTCCGTAAATTTAAGAAAAACAGTGAAACCATAGGGGCTGTACAAAATTGTTCCCTTCGTCGAGTCATATCCTGGGTGTAGTTCAAACTTGTAAGCCTTATTTATTTCTAGTTCAGTTTATTTTCTTAGCACCTATAAAAAGCGAATAAAATGTTGTTAGTTGGTGATGAAATTGTGGTAACTTTCCGTCATTTTACAAGGATTAGCTCCTTTGAAGTTTTATCGATGTTCCATACTTTTACCTTTTCTTTTTTTTTTTACACGTGAAGATTTTTTTTTACAATACGTGATAAACAAATGAATGTAATTATTTAAGAGTTTAGAAGACCAGAAAAGTGATCCATCATAAATGGAGTTAAAGGAAACACGATTGGCCTAATATCCTGCAATACCACATCAAAATGTTTTTTCCAGGTTTTCCATGCAAGAAAAACCAATCGAACTTGTCAGGTGAATGCATGGTACGCATTGTGAATTTTATGCCAGCTTTGCATTTATTACGTTAAGTAGAATAGCGAAACAATATCGGTAAATTAAAAAATAATGAAAATTCGAAACTTGTTTTATGAAAATAATATGTAAAAATGCAAGAAACTAAAGCATAACAATTATAATCAGTTTCTCCATAACTAAAATGTCATTTACATAGCCAGCAATATACCAACTGTGTAATTGTATTAATTAGAACCAAATGTTCTATTATATGCCAACTTTACATTTATGGCGTTTAGTGGAAAAGCGAAAGAAAAATTAAATATTTACCTATTCAAATTCCGTAAAGAATTTTGAGAATATCATTTGCATATTGATTAAACAATTAGATGATATAGACTATACTGTTTTGTAATTCGTATAGAAAGCGATTGGAGCCAATTTTAATTTTGTCTTTATGTAAATTCAATAACTGTTTTATAATTAATCCGAGTGTAGCCTTTGGTCTGTCTATGTGTCTTCGTGGTTCTTTCACTTACCCTTGCTACTAAAGAAAAGTGGTAGAAATGTTAAAAAAAAATTGAAAATAACCACGATTTTATTGCTTCTTAAAATAATTAACAAAATTAAAACATAATGTAGCTTTACTCACGATATCTGAAGGCTGCATCCGATGGGAACGGTAGAGTTAACGTTATACTGATTAAAATACAGCATACTATGGAATATGAGAAATTCATTTTATACATAATGTAGCAAAACTTACTACTTCAATCATTGGTGTTTCACAGCTGACTGTGAATGAAACATATCTCTGATAAGAAGCGCCTTTATACCGGTATGGGTTATTTTAATTTGTTTACAAACATTCGCTTTATTAAATCTAATGAATAACTTGATAATGTTTACTACAGAGGCTACATGTTTATTTGTGTTCAATGAAGGGAAGTTTCACAGCTTTACGTACATAATCTTTATACAAAGTTCGTTTACCTGCTTCGCATCAACTTTAAAGTCCTGATGTTTTAATATGGTATATAATTTAACAAAAATCTCATGCATTTATTTTTAAAGAAACTGAGACGATGAATTCTCCATATTGTCTGTATTCAAACACTTACATTGTTAAAAGTATTTTTAGAATTAAGTTTCCTTGTATAAATCGAGTTTGATATAAATCTATTATTTGTCCCAAATAAAAAAAAACATATATATTTTCTTTGTTCAATTATGGAGTGCTGTGCACCATGCAAATAAAAATGTATGTATATTTACACACAATATTTATTAATGGAAAAATAAACTTGTCAACAGGACATGTTTTATATCTGGTAGGATAAAAGATTGCCTTTTACTATACAAGTGACTTTAGTCAATCAGATTTGGTATTCCCACAATGCATTCGGTGCGGATATAATTCAGTGCAATTTTAATTGGCCTGTTTTGGTTGTATTTTTAATGGGTGTAATTCACATAGTGTGGGGGGAATTCCATGCAGGAAAACAAAACGACGCACGCATCATGTGTATTTATTAACACAAAAACTTATCAATTTATATTGATTATCTATATTTAAAGATTGCCGGAAAGGACAAATGTTTGAGTGTGTGTTTTAACCTTCAATCGCCATTAAGGGATGAAATCTATTACTGCCGACAACCCCC
>JARFOD010014274.1:0-11258 GCA_031763545.1 Mopalia muscosa
CAAAAAAAATCCGAGAAAAATCGGACATATGTTTGGAGAGGCCGGCCATAGCGGCATATCGATTTTCAACTTTCACCATGGGTTTAGATAGGCGGGACCTAGGGCTAAGACGGAATAATTAGCCCTATTCATTGTGCTAGCATAGGCCCTACCTTGCCATCTAGGATCGCGCACAGCTTCCGTGGCATAGGCCTACTAGCGGCACCTGCCAAGACCCTCTCCGTTTATTGTGCTATGAGGCCCCAAAAAATGCCTCAATCAAACCGTATATAGGAGGTATACCACCTGAAACAGTTTTAAACAAACGGCATATATGTAGAGTACTGAATGAGCCCGGTCAAACAAATTGTCTGCTACAAAAAAACCCTCCAGGCATTAAAAAGTTGGGCCCAAATTTGAGCTACATCGAACATTGGAGTAGCCTATTGCAAGAATCCAATTTAAAATGACCAATCTTACATCATAAGAAACATAAAATGGCGCATGACAGACAAATATTTCTGATGGAATGATTCCAGGAAGTCCCCAAAGTGTGGCCCCACAATCCCTCATTCTCCAATTGATATACTAAAATATTCAAATTACCACTCACTTGAAAGTAGTTTTGAATAACTATACACTTACGGTGTAGCGAGATCGATACCTCCGTCAGGCCGATGCTGCAATGGTGGCATTGGACGCTCAAAGCAGGACCCTCGCTTTGAGGTGGATCAAACATTGACGGTATATACAAAAAGAATTTGAAATAATAAAGTACATCCAACAAAACATGAAATGACCAATTCCAGACAAATTATCTTCTGCAAATGGCCCCATATACATTGTTTTAATAATCATTCTCATCTCGCCAAACAAATTCTTGCACATTGCCGATGACCGAGAGTTTCAGGTTGTACAATATTGGGGAAAAAAAACAAACCTTATAAATTCCGTATAGAGTACAAATAACTGCGGCTAGTAAACCTGCTACACAGGTCCGTCAGCATGCAAAGTTTCACAAAAATGTTTATAGGACGGGGATGTGGTCTTTTTCACGATCATTTGCGGCCGTGACTTAGTGATAAGGGTGTCCGCCTATACTCATACAAGCTCGATACCACGCACGGGTTCGATTCCGTATGTCCACCATCAGCTTTTCACGAGCATCTGCATGAGGAATAACCAATGATAAACATTAAAATGTGTACAGGCAGACAGACACATGTCAAAGAGACCCACTTTGTTCATTTGTTCAGAACTCGAGAAGATTTGGACAACACGAATAAATCAGCCAGTTCATGTCCCTTCAAATCTGTCTTTGTCTCTATAAAATGCAAGGTTTTATTCCAATTATATAATTATAGTATTTGCATGTAGGACTTCTTATATCCCCGTGTCTCTTGACACCTGAAACAGTGACCTTTCGTGAACCCCATGCAGTATATAAGCTTGACCTAACTGAACAGTATTATTTAGGTGAAAGCGTTAACTAGATCTTAATATAACGACAAACAAAACAAGGGTGCGTTTTTTGAGATCTGATTTATATTAGATTGTCAAGTGACATACCAGTTTTCAATGAATAAAAACATTTTAGGTTTATTTGTTGAAATTTTAAAAAAATTAAAAAATAAGAAAAACACGCGCATCAAACAACTGGTCATTCCATTCGAAGTAAATATATATAGGATTCAGAGCATATACTAAATATATTTTAATTTCAGCAAATAAACCAAACAGTAAGTGATCCTTATCGTATTGATATATGTTTTGGGTTCATTTAATGTTTCAAGCACCGTATATATCGGAATTCCAGCTCAATGGTATCTGGAGTCGTCACCTAATTGTCTGTCTCGCCATCTAGCGATTTAAATGATGTTAATCTGCATTAAACAAATCGTCTTTACATCATATCCAGCCAAGCCTATACATCACACTATAACATGCATGGTTTAACATTAAAAAGTTGCTGTTGTGTGCCGAATAACAGCCCTTTAAAAGTAAAAACAACTCCATTATAAGATGAAGTTTCCTTTTTTTCCGTTTCAACTACGAATATTTAATATTTTATCGTTCTCCAACTATAATCAAATATTTTATTTAAAATAGAAAGGATTTTCATGACATCAAAGGATTATCAATTCATAATTTTATTGAATTTTGGTAAAACCAAAAAACTTATGTATTCGGGCCTATGGCCTTATATACGAAATAGAATTATTACTAGTATTATTATAATTCTAGATACCCAATACACTTTAGAAAAGCGAAGAAAATTCACTTAATTTCTGAACAATAATCAGATTTCCGCGTTTAAGCCAGTTTCATAATCCTCTCATGCAGATAGTGATTTTGATAATTCAATGCGTTTATTATTTCATCTTATCCGATTCTCTGCATATAGGAATCTTAGTTGTTATAAATATTTAAACTAATAAAATACAGTTATGATATATTCATAAATTAATCTTGTTTACACTGCCGGTGCATGAAAGAGACGAGGACCTTCGTCCGAGAGTGACAGTCTGTCACATGCTACTCCCGAACCACGCCAATTAATTGGTCCATTTCCAACGGCGTTCAGACATGCTGTGACGATGTGTCAGTCATGGTGGGGGTGTGTAGCTCAGTGGGAGACTCCTCACGTCATTGTTCATGTCGGAACATCCTTCGACACTTTCCGTACCGGTGCAGTTATCTCGGAGGTGAATCGAAGCAATATTACACGAAATCGTGTATTGGTACCAACGGATGTTTTGTGCAACCAAATTACTCGGCGGATTTGTATAAATAAAACCCCACATCAAACAAGCCCATTTTTAGTGTAAAAGTATTTTTAAACAGGACACTGTTCCTTTTTTTTTATGTATGACTTGTTGCAAATATTTCAAATTTGGTCCGCTGTAAGTATTTTATTAATAATGTAGCTCCAATGACGTCCTCATATAAACACAAGAATAGCCTTCAGACGTAAATAATAAACATGGATAACTCAGCTATGTGATGAAAGCGAGTTACCTCCCCTGAAATGAAGCATTCCATCAGTGATTATTTACGGTACGGAAATGGCCGATGTTGTTCGGATATGGTCATTGTTGTGACCTCTCATGCAGCACCCCGTGTCAAATTTCGCCACATCTCGGCGACCGTCTCGCGAATGTCCACCGCGCGCAAAGCATCATGGGAATACACCCTCACCACCCCAAGGCAGCACTATATATTGTTACCCCTTCCTTATTCAGTATAATGCATTAGTGATCATGTGATATCATGTAATAGCAAATAATATCCGAGCTGCTCACTCTCCTATAAGTAATGAATAACGTTGTATCCGTATTTGTATGTAGTAAAATATTATACCATATAAATAGCAGACGAGGCAAATTGGCTCATTCCACGGTAGCACAAAACGACATATTCGCCAGCATTTTGTAACTATGAAGTTCCATGTAGCGTTTCACCCCAGTCTGCATTACACACTATTTTATAAAAGTAAGCTGTCTAAATTCAAGGAAAGTCAATCAAAAATGTTGCAGGCCAACAAAACCATGTGGGCTAAAAATTATATCAATCTAATTAAAATCAGATCTCACAAACGTTCCCTTGTTTTGTGTGTCGATATAGCAACAAACAAAACACGGAAGCGTTCGTGAGATCTGATTTTTATTAGTTTGAAAACTTTGTATACAAAATTATTAGGCATATATAACCCGCAACAAACACTACAATTAATGGGGAGAATTTAAAATAAAATACGATATAGGCTACAAGGTCTAGCCTTGAGGATGCGGGTTATTGCTGCTGAAGTTAACAGTACCATGTGGGCTACACATAAGTTGTAAGTAGAAAATATAGCATGTCAAAACGAAATGAAGTTGATTTTTTTTACTTCCTGCAGACGTCTGGAATTTAGGGCCTTATACAAAGGTTAGCAAGACGACCCATTTTGTATTATAAGTATTTTATTTTAAATTCTCCCCATTAATTGTAGTGTTTGTTGCGGGTTATATATGCCTAATAATTTTGGTATACAAAGTTTTCAAACTAATAAAAATCAGATCTCACAAACGCTTCCGTGTTTTGTTTGTTGCTATATCGACACACAGAACAAGGGGGCGTTTGTGGGATCTGAATTTAATTATATTGATATAATATTTAAGTCCACATGGTTTTGTTGACCTGCAACAGTTATATGATTGACTTCCCTTGAATTTACATGTAGGCCAGGCCTAGACAGCTTACTTTTAGGACATATTTTGTAAGACAGGCTGGGGTGAAACTTCAAAGTTACAAAATGCTGGCGAATATGTCGTTTTGTGCTACTGTGGAATGCGCCAATTTGTTTCGTCTACTATGTATATGTAGGCCTACAAATAAGGATAACACGTTACACCTTCAGTTAGTAGGCCTACGTGAAGTAAGGGCTGTACGTTAATGAGTATAGTAGTATAGAGTGAGCAGCTCGGATATTATTTGCTATTACATGATATCATATGATTTAATCACTTATACATTATACTGAATGAGGAAGGGTTGACCCTATAGAAATGTTAATTAGAAGTAAAGACTTCTGGTCCTATATATAGGACCAGAAGTCTATCAAGTCTTTATATATGGACTTATCCTTACGTTGTAAATGAGTTGTTTATACAGGTACTAAAACTGTTTCCATTTCTGGACAATTCTCAGTTTTCCGCAATTGAGCAAGTTTCATAAGCCTCTCAAATATAGTGATTTGGGAAATTCCCTAAGCGTTTATTAGTTAGTCCGTATCCGATTCTATGAAAGACTGAATTTCTGGTTCTCCATACCGCTTTACTTAGAACACAAGGTTCTGGAGGATACAAACTCTTTCCTGGTTTCCCAAGGCTAGAAATAAAGGTTAAAATAAAATTATCACGGAGAATCAATGACAATTTGTTCTCCAAAACATTTATATTATGTATGACATCCATCACGGCCGTATTTTAGTAGCATCCTTATTAGAAAATTAGCATGCTTGAGTGTTAAAACCGTCAGTCTTTTATCTCGATTAATCCCCATGGCTGAACTTCCAGACGGGTGGGAACGAAGAATCTCTACATCGACGGGTAAATGGTTTGAAATATTTTGAGTTTTTAAGAGCTTTAGGTTGGTATCTAATTATATTAAATTAACATATGCTTGTTCTTTTGGTTTCTAAAATAAGTAGGCTTATGGAAATCATTTGGATACTAATGCTCTATATTGAGGAAGTTTCGCGGGAATTCCCCGTTAAATTTTCCGCCCATGCTTAGGCCTAATCTTAATTTGAGCTCCCCATCATAAATACAACTATTTCTGGATATATTCGACAGATACATCAGCATGTCCGTTAAAATTGCCTTTATTAACAAACCGTAGCACAATGCGATTACTCCCAACAACGTTTATCAAGACATCGATTTTGCAAACATTTTACATTGTGTGAATGCGAAGTGTTGTTGTTGTTGTGTTCATTTATATTCATAAGGGATAGGTTTTATTGCGTGGTGGGTACAGTACCCATGTAGGTTCATGACTAACTGAGGAGTGGTCTTGATCAGTGCTTATATATATCGTCTCACTATTATTGTGTGAATATTACAGGATGAATATGTACGCACTACTTACCACAAGCTAAAAGATCGATTAGTAGCAAAACATCACTGGTGTGTAAAATTCAACGAACAGTTTTGTACCTGGTTTACCTGACGGGTCTAGGTTGTGTTATCATGGTGTAAGTGTTTCGATGTGTGGCTCAACTATTGAAATTTACTCTATTTATTACCTGTACTGTTAGTTATTCTTAACATGGAAACTCACCTACCACCATCTGTGCAGCCTATTGTAGATGGGTCCTCCGACCAAGAAAGAACTGTGTTAAAAAAGGTGGATTCTTCCAAAAAAGAAAACTGTAAAAAATGTGAAAGCTGTGAACCGGATTTGTTAGTTTCTAATATATATGTAGAGAGGAAGCTTCCAAGTATCAACTCTAATGATGTGTTTGTTCAATCTTGTTTATCTTCGGATAATTCTATTCATAGCTTAAATTCCAGCTTTTCTTATCTCACTGATGAACATGCCAATGCCCAAACTGAAAGACTTCAGCCTCTTCTACATGACAGGCTGGTAAATTCCAATGATCTGCCAAATGAGTGTGTTGCATCAAGTACGGACCAAGCAGGCAATGTCTGTAGAGTTTCAAACTCAAATTACCCTGATGATGCGACAAAGTCAGCTCTAATAAATTGCCAAAACATGAAGGAACAGTTATGTCAAAATGCAGAAAATATTGCTGTTAATAAATGTACGCCTGGGTGTTCAGACTTAAACCTTTTTGAAGAATGTCATGTTGGATGTTTCACAACAAAGCATTCATCAACTTTGAATCAAACAAATCTGTCAAGTTTGCCAAATCTAGAAGATCCTTTATTAGAAATGTTAAAAAGGCATAAATATGTTGAGGCTAAATACATAAAAGCTATCGAGGAAAGGGATAATTTACTACAAAAATTAACTACGGCTGAGGATGAAAAGGTTAAAACAGATATAGAATTAAAACGATTGCTGTCAGTTAACCAGTTTTTAAGATCAAAACTTGTGAAAATGACTAATGTGAAAATAGAAGTACCCTTGCAATTATCAACGACTGAGAATGTTTCTGATGGTGAAAAAGAGCAGAAACCTGTAGACTTTGATGAAAGTATTGTTGGAGATATTGATGCAGTAAAGGTAAATCTTCCTCCGGTAAACGCCAGTGTTCAAGACTCAAAGTCAACTGAGAAAAAATCTGCTCTCATTCCTGAAGACCGAGTTCTTGCTGGATGTACCACAGTTCTCTCTGAAAGTAAACCTGAAACTTTACCTGCAGGACAGTCTCGTGATTTTGGTAAAAATGAAGAAGTTGATGTGCATTCAATAAACAATGCAGAAGTATGCTCTTGTTGTAATAGGGTCAGTGTAGAATTGCAAGGAAAGAAAATTGCAAATTTGGAAGATGCCTTGCAAGTTGAAAAACAAAAAAGTGCTTATTTAGAATCCCGAGTAAAGTCGCTTCAGCAGAAGTCTGGTAAGCACAATCAGAAAGCCAGAAACCCTGAAAGTGATACAAAACAAGTGACTATAGTCCAAGATTTACAAATCGCAATTGAAGTCCTGCAGCAGCAAATGGTCATAGCTGTGGAAGATTTTGAGAAAGAAAAATCTGACAAAGCAAAGATTGCTTCTTCTTTGAGAACGTTAAAAAACAGTTTTGAAAGCCTGACTTTAAAAGTTGGTGTCTACAAACAACAGTTGGCAATTTCTTGTGAGAATTTGAAAAAGCAAAAAGCAAAAATAAATGTTTTTCAGCAAAATATAAATCACCTGCGGTCTGAATTACAGAAAAAGGACCGGAAAATATCAGAGCTCTCTGAAAAACTGTGGTATTTTCAAAGACTGTCTGGTCAACAATTGCCTCCCTTTGTTCAAGTTCCTCAACCAGGTGTGGCTGATACATGTAGTTATATACAGAATTATAAAACGACTGTGCCCTCTAACTTTCTTAAATGGGCCTGTAGTGTCTGTACGTATTCAAACACTGAGCCCCGAACTGTGTGCGAAATGTGTGGTAAATTGAGAAACTACAATGACATTAGCCATTCAAGCTCAAGTCAAATATTTTTCAAAAGACCTTCTCGATTAGTTTCCAGAGGATTGAGCACTGATGAGGGTTTGTCCAATAGACTGCAGTTTGATCCAGATGATTGTGACGCGTTCTCCACCCATTCTATGTAATCTGTCAACTTGCTTGCATCAAAGTTTTGTTGGCTGTAGTCACTGTATGCAATGTACATTTAAGTCGAGTGACATGTTCTTACAAAGTTTTGTTAAACTATTTTTTTTGATTTCCAGTCAGTATTAAAATTGTAAGTTTTCACTGTATTTAAAATAACAATGATTGGTTTAGAAGGATATCAAGCATAATTTTTATAAAATTTTGATGACAAATATTTGTTCTTGTAATTGATTTACATTTTAATGATCTGTTAAGGTCACAATGCTGGGGCCTGTAGCTTAGTGGTTAGCAAGAGGGCTTTCCCAGCCTACTTAGATGTACAGTTCACAGGATCGAGTCCCTCTGGCCACCCTAAGGTGTATGAGTGTCACAAAATGGGGCTCCGGCATTCCTGGGGGTGGTTTTTAACAGGTTTCCTCTTGGTTTTCCACTGTAATAAGGCAAGGAGCAATGTGAAGTGGACAGCCTGTCATTATATAAGTGAAATACCCTTGAGTACGACGTTAAACCCCAATCAAACAAAGAAGTAATAACACAGTGCTTGTTTTTACTATTTGTTGCATGGATTCTTGGGGATGATAGTCCAGGGGCTCAGCTAGAAATCAGAAGTAGGGTGTCCAAAATGTTCATTTTGCTTCACTTTTCATATAATTGGGTGTCCAATTTGACAGTTTTCCTATCTCCTGCATGTTAAAGTTTCTTAAAACAGGGTGTTCAAATAAGGCAATAGTTCACTTCAGGGTGTCCACTTAGACGGGTGTCTGCCTAAACCCTTGGATGATACAAAACAATGCAAAGTATTTACTGTTTAACATGGCTTCCTGTTGCTTCAGTGTTCTTGGACATAAAGGCTGGCGAAAAGATGCCATGATTGTATTTTCCCTTGTGACAAGGACTTAGGCAGACACCCGTCCAAATGGACACCCTGAAGTGAACAATTGCCTCATTTGGACACCCTGTTTCAAGAAACTTTAACTTGCTGGTGATAGGAAAACTGTCAAAATTGGACACTCAGTTATATGAAAAGTGAAGCAAAATGACAATTTTGGATGTGACCCTACTTCTGAGTTCTGGCTAAGCCCCTGCCTTGTGATCGTCCCGCCTTTACTTTTTTTGTTACTAGTTGTGTTAAGGATAGTTTCCTTATTACATTGGATTCAGTGAGTTACACAGGTAGCAAATGGCTCCAAGATTCAAATATAAACCTAACCAGAATAGAACTGCTAAACCAGGGACCTGTTGCATCATTCTTGTCATGGTAACCAGTACTGAAGTCATGATTGTTTTGTCGTTACAATTACGGTCAACTTAGGCTAAGATCACTTAAGGAGCTATAGCCAGAATGAGATCTTTTATAAAGTATGTTTCTCGTTAGTGTGATATTTAGACATGTACATGTGTACACAATAGTTTAGCCTAAATTATATAATGTACAGTCACTTATTTTTATTGATGACTTTGGGCCAGTTACAGGCCTGTGCTGTTGGGCAGAATGGGGTCTCCCCATGGTTTATGCAAACTTAATTTAGGACGACCCATTTGTAGGTTTCCCACATTGTATGCAGTCTTCTTTTTTTTTTATTATCTGGTTATCTTTAAAGATTCTATTTTAAAACAATTTTGCTTTATTTTTTATAAAGGCACATTTGTGTGTTTAAAAAATCAATCAATCACTCAATCACCAAATTTTACACGACCGATTTCAAAGTTATGCCACAAAACATTACAGCACAGGACTGCAGTTATAATCAATTGTATATCACAGCTCCCATTTAGGGTTGAGGGAAGAGTTTTTAATTTAAAGTTTTTAACTAAAACTATTTTATGTATTTATTTTTTGTGTTCATTGTATAATATTTACTTAGCGTTATAACTTATTTTATATAAGCTTATAGATAAATAATAAAACATTTCAAGTTTATCACATAACCAATTCAAGATACCAACACTTTTTCTTTAAAATAAAAATATACATTTTTGTGCTGGTTCTATATGGATAAATGTTTAAATATGAGTTTTGGTAGATTTATATGTAAATAATTATTCACTTATGAAAGGGCACCTCATGTAAATTTATTTATTTTACTTTGTGTTTATTGAATTCTGTGTTTACTGTTTAAATGTGTTGATTTTTTGCTTCCAATATAATTAACTATAAACAATTTTGTATTATGTTATTGATATTTATGACAGGGTTTTGATGCTGTTTTGTTTGAATTAATGATATTAAATATTCTACAGCCATATTTATAGTGTTTTTATTTTTATTCTGGGTGCAAACTTGCAATCGCTGCTGAAATTTAAGTTTAAAGATCTTGAGCAAAAAGTAACTGCCAGGCTTTTTACAAAAGTTCATGATATATATAAATGTCAGAAAAAATGAGCTGTGGTTTAATTACACAATCCCAAACTACGGGATCTAGTCAGTTTGTTGACCATCAGATATATAAGTGAGTCACATGATGTGGCTGTGGCAATGGCGCAAGTGTTTTTTTTACAAGGTTTACACTCAGATTCTCCACTGCATTAAAGCAAGAAACAGTGAAGTGGGCAAAAAGTTATAATATTTGTGATTAGAAGGTGAAATACCCCTGAGTATGATGTTAAACCTCAAACAAACAACCTGACTGTTCCTCTTGTAATTATGATCTTGTACAAAGAAACAAACATGTTCATTGCAGCATAGACAGAACCTTGTACAAGAATAAAATGTCTACAAGCAAGTAATATTCACTTGCCAAGATTCCAGGGCATAAACCCTTTATTCTGAACAATTTCTTTAAAAAAAAAAACCCAACCAGGCCCTATGTCATAATCAGCTGGCCTGCATTTCTCATGTTGTGAAAGTGGAAAGGAAACGTATTCTGTAACTGTGACCTGGGGTTGTAAATATTTCTGAGAATTGACTGCATGATTTCTCCTAAATGGTCTTTGTACTGTTCAGAGAGAAGGAAATAAATGTTGACTAGATTATTTTCTTTAAGTGGCATTTAGAAGTCTGTAGTACATAAAACATGGAAAGACTTAGTATGGATAACAATTTCTTAATTTATTGGATTCCCTTTTCCATCTCTAAGTCTTTCCAGGTTTTAGATTATTTTCAATCTGTTTGTATCTTCTCAGTCAGTGTGATAATGTAGGTGAAAATCACATTCAACCCATGGACCATGTTGTGTTTAGTACTTATTAATATTTCTGTCCTATTGTGTTAAAAAAAAACTGGGTCAGGACATCTACACTTCAGTCTGCTTGACAAGGTCAAAATTTTAACCAATGGAATGGCTTATTTTCTTGGTTGTTTACAAATTGCCTGGCTTTCTGTTACTAATTTGATATCATAATACTGCATGCCATATCATTTGGATCCTGTTTACAAATGATAACCTGAGGTCAGGTGAACAGAAAAACAAACCAGACTTCCTGGCAATAGAGTAAGGTGACTACTCCAAAGAAAGATGAAAAATTCATATTGACTCAATATTTCGGTTTATTATCAAACCAT
>JARFOD010014285.1:0-11257 GCA_031763545.1 Mopalia muscosa
AGCACAGGATTTGATGACTCAACTGGGCCTTGTGATCCTCTTTAATGAATGATAACCAGAGTTACGATCAGGTTATGGAAATGGAAATTAATGTATTGTGTTACACACAAACAGTTTTACTTATTTATAGAATATGTTTTTTGGGTGGTCTTCCCCTTTAATATCATCTTGACTAACAGAACAATTTTTTTAATTAACCCAAACTTCAGACAACACTAGCTTAAAGCATATCCAGTTTGACATAAAGCATGATAGTTCCTGGAGATTTTGTTGCCTTAATTTATCTTGTTTAGACGACAGAAGACCCAACTAGAAAAGGTTACCCGGATCCAAATTTCTTTCGCCGCAAAGATGTTCAACACAATCTAGGCGGAAAATACTTGTATGATCTTCAGAGCTATGGAGGAAACTTAACATTGGTGTTGATGACTAAATGTAAGTAAACATAAACCGAGTAAAGTTTTGGATCCTATGCCGGGGAACACGTAGTTAGATGATTTTCAACAGAGAACTTCACATTTAACTGTATCTCATAGCGCAAAATCATTTGACTTAACACTTACTTAATGGGACATAAAACAGAAACCGTAATCTGAATTGTTCTAGAGTAAGCAAGAAATGACAAGAAATGTTTAGCTCATGTGCTCGTTGATTGTAATTGAATGGTCGACTTTTCATGTCATGTAGATATATCAGCTCTTTAAATTGAATAATAAAAAAAAACCGCCATAGAAGTTACCATTAAAATAGTTAGTCAAGTTATACAGTATCACAATATCAAGAAGCCAATTTTTATGAGTATTTATTGAATTAAAGTTAATGTTATAGGACACAAACGTTTTGACACAAAAAGTCCCCCATACTAAACTAAAATCACCAAATTGACAACACGATTAGAAATGGTATTGGAACAATCTGTCTATCCTCAGGTTTTGAGTTTCGCCGATTTGGTTTTAGCTCTAGCAATATTTTAGACTTGCCGTTTTAAATCGACATGTGACTAATTAGCGGTTTTATTTTTATTAGCTCAGTTCTGGCCGAGGTGGATGAATACATCACTACACAACGGACTGTTTCCAAACAATTTGAACGCTGGAGCTGAAATGAGTGTCTTGCTATTAGAAGCGCTCCATAACTACACAGGCTCTCTCCCTCCTTATTATGAAGTCATGAATGAGCCAGAAACGCTCTACAAGTACGTTGAATGGGACCTCATCATTGAATATCACAAAATAGTGGCTCAGAAAGTGCACGCAAAGTTTCCATATCTTAAAATTCTTGGGCCAACAAATGACGGATACATGGAGTATTCGGATTTTGACGACTTTAAATATTGGAAGAACGATCGGGACTTCATGGATATGTCTCTATCTTACATGGACATCTATTCATTCCATCCTTATAATGCCTTTCATTCACAAAATGGCCAACATTATTTCACCGGCTCCAATGAAGTGAGACTTCACGCCTATATAGATTTGGTCGAGTCGTATGCAGTTCAGATGACGGGTAAAACAGTACCCCTTATCACCAGTGAATATGGCCTAGGTAAACGGTTTGTCGACTCTCAGACTTCCCCTGAGCTGGTCAAATGGGCCTACGTCTTTATGCACAACGGTCATATGTTCACATTCCTGAACCATCGAGGAGTGATGGAGAAAGGGGTGGCATTTCTTATCAGTTTAGCAATTGAGGAATTCGAAAACGCCAGTATATTTTACTCCAACGGGACAGAAACATATGTGGCAAAAGCCTACAGATTCTGGAATAATTTTAACGATTCTCACATATTCCTGAAGGTTGATAGCGAATTTAGTGGGGGCGTCCGGGTAGTGTCACCTTTGGCTGTTGTTAATCCAGACACAAATAACATAACAGTGTTGTTGCACAATTACGCTCAATCTCCTGTCGATGTTTTATTAAACTTTGATGGACAGTGGGTAAGACCTACATATGCCACAGCTACATGTCTGTACTTAGATCCATCCGGAAAACCGTTATTTAAAGAAAACTTCATGATAGAAATTACAGATAATATCGTTAAACTGGAAGCGGAGAGCTCGTGTTTTTTCGTTTTTCACACCGCTTACAATTTTCACAATGCACCTGTTTACAAGGAGCACATTGCATATGGCAGAGATATCGTCATTCCGATTATAAATTCAATGATCCAAACCACCATCTCTGTATCTTCTGTTGGCGAAATTTCTTCTGCTATATTAAGAATAGGGTTAAGTAACGCCAATAAAACTCTACAAGTGCAACCGACTCGGATTGTCATCAATCAGCAGGCAATTAATACCAGAAGTGTATTTTCCTTGTATGGAAGAGACGAGGAGACGGCGCAAACGCAGTGGAAAATTTTTAACTTCGAAATTCCTGTGGGTATCTTGATGAGTGGAGACAACATGGTGGTTTTAGAGTTCGCTCAGAGTGGAGGGTATGTTTCATCCCTAGCTCTGGTGATAGGCGAAACAGCGAAAAACAGAGCATAATACTATTGAAGTATTTTTATTATCGACAATTGATTACCTTGACGTGATTTAAAACGGTAACTGAATAAATAAACAAATTAACATTTTGAATGTTAAGGTGTATGCAAATCGTGTCTTTGTCATTACATATTTCCTGTACCAACATATACGTTGACTTGGAAGTATATCTCTTATCTTTATCTATAGAGGCAGTGTGTCTGCACAGTGTCTTTACTGAGCAATGGAGGAACATTTTCCAACGAAACAAAACACTTTCACTATTAATTGTTTCTTAATTTGGTGATATTATTGGAACACCTTAACGTCAGACAGAAGAAGCTTCGTGTTGCTAAGGGGCAACTAGAAGCCACTCTGTGTATTATATATTTGCATTGCGCCTTGTGATTATCCTGTCTTATCTTAGCTTGTTGTCCGTGACGTCGAATGTAATATACACCATGATGTAACTGAAATAACCTAAATTACGATGTAAACCGTAATAAATTTAGCCCACTAAATACATATGATAAATTGCTGCTTTGGCCTTCTAAATATACAAGAACATACATTTTCATGGACAAGCGAGTAATGGAGTTCACTCATTTGTCATGTAATTTGATCCGATGTATCGTTCAGTCCAGGTCCACACGGAGGTGGGTTAGCCGGTGCCCATGAGTTTAAGGGGAATGACAATTTCGTGTGGAGGATTTGAATTTTGTTCTTACAAAAGTAACCCAAGATTTCAGGAAGGCACCCACTAATGACTTTCATTGGGTCTTTGATTTTTTTTTTTGACCTGGAGCCCATAAATTCTCTTAGCGACCCCGGTTTACTCGATGAAAAATGATTTCCACAGGAACAAAAAAGCATCAAAGACCTCAATTACAGACCCCCTCACTCACAGCCTTTATTAAGCGGCAATAAATTTGCTCTGACGGTTTAATCTGATCAGAAACACATTCATCATCTGCGTTTTGCAAAGCATTTGTAATTTGCTAGCGAAGAATAAATCACGGAAACCAACATTTGTTTTGTAGATCTACCATTGCGATTTATTCTTTAGCGGGCATTACTACATCTGATTTGCCGGAAAAATAAACTGATGTAGACTACAATAAAAAATACTGAATAATAATAAACCCTTCGCCCGATATAATATATTTATTTTTCGTCGTAATTTGCATTTTTTGTATGAGAGTGAATTGCTTTGTGTGTTTCAGCCGTTGTTGTAAATATGCTGTAAATATATGCGAGTTTTCGAATTTTGGCAGTCTGCGCTTTGCTTTGTTGTTGTTGTAATGTCGCCGCAGAGGGACAATTTGCTGATCATTTCTATCGACTTGGTAGTGTGCCCTGCTGAAACTAAATTTGCTCTGCCTGTAAAATAAATTCCTACTGTCTTTGCATTCGTTCTGAAAAAATACACAAGACGATATGAGCACAACCGAAAGTTGGATATATTACTTTGCTGTGTGGAGGAATCATTACTCACTTTTTTATATAAGTGAAACTCTTTTGTAAATATCTAAAATAAAAGTTTCTTTTACATAAGTGAAATTATTTTCTACTTATGCAAAATAGTTAGGTTTTAGTGTTTTATTTTGAAAAGAATTCTACTTATGTTGAGAAGAAATTGTTTTTTTCACATAAGTGAAAATCTTTTCAACTTAAGTAAAAAGGAATTTCCCATATGTGGAAAAGAATTGTAAATAAAAAGCAAAACTAATTCGACATATGTAGAACGAAAGTAGAAGTGGTAAAACGGCTTGCCATAGTGAGGGTGAAGTGATTGTAATTGTTGTCTTGGATGGTTTTTTCACCTTTTTATTACATAAGTGAAAAAGATTTCCATATATGTCAAATAAACGTTTAGTTTACGAATGTCGAATTCGTTTTCACTTATGTTGAATTGCTTTTCACATAAGTAAAATTATTTTGCACATCTGTGAAAATCTCAATACATGTGATCTTTATTTTACAGATGTGAAACAAAATGTGCATGTGTGAAAAAACTCAACATATGTACACTAAAGATAGAAGTGATAAACTGGTTTGCCATATTCACTTGCAATCTACATGTGATAAAACAGTAAAGAATATTTTAAGTTGCTTTCAGGAAGAAGTTATTGCTTTATTATATGTATAATACACACGACCCCGGAGTGATTTATTCCTCAAGGATGTCCGAAGTTCCATAGTTCCAAAGTACCACAAATTCTCATAAATATCCGTTGGACGTTAGAAATCATATGGAAACAGTCACGTTGAATTTAGATAATTGTGAAAAAGCTGTAATGTATCTGCTGAGAATAGTACTGCTATTAATATTATGTAGAAATTAGCTATGAATCAGGAACCATATTGACAAATTTTTGTTAAAACACTTGTGGCTGTGGTTTAGTTTTTTTTTTTTGTCATGCCAACTCAACTGTCAACTAATCGAGCACTAGCTCACTGGATATCAAAGTATCTTATTTTCAGGAAGCGAAAATGGTTTATATTTACAGAAGGTTGCTTGTGTGTTTCTTTAAATGAATCACCCGTCAAAGTTATTATTAAAACCGATGAATTTTGTCAGGTTCTAGATTAACTCCAGACATCTTATAGATCTCAATCTGGAAATGTTATGGGTAACCTACAGGCATCACAAGAAAAGGTAGTGACCAAGTGCATGGTTGCAAGAAAAGGTAATGATATAGAAAATTACATGGTATAGAAATTATGCCATAGATGTATTCATGTCGCTTACATCACAGAAATATTGACCGAGATGGACAGATCGCAGGCGCATCTGTAGGTATAATGACACTTATATCCTAGATTTATATCAGTGCTTCCGTTCATTCTCTAGTCTTTTTAAATGTGAATACATTTTACAACAAATTCATTCTTCGCATTTTCACCTGAAATATCAGTAGGGATTGAATATGTCAGCTATACTCGATAAAGTTTATAGTATAGGTTAACTTCCAGTTCGTGATGGACTATATGTTTTGGTGTTTTATTTTAGCTACCGCCTCGCCATCAGATGATTAAAATCAACGCCATTAGTTGAGTGTCTGTACTAACTCTAAGATGTTAAAAGAGATTGAAGCTAGTGGAAGGGTCGGAAGCTGAATGAGAATCTACATGGAGTACAATACTTACATTTAGTTTCCATCACTAGGGTAAGATTTCCACCGTAACCTTTTACATTGGCCGCATAACCTCCGCTCAAACTCTGCTGGAGAGCAGGGTTTCGGAAATAGTTGGGGTCCGCGTAACCAGGTCTTCTAGGATCCTCTGTAGCCTAAAATAATAATATACAGGCGACAATAACTTGAATAAATTTGTAAACTTCAAACAGGATCAATTTAGAAAACACATTAGTTTTTAATGGCACTAATGACATTTATTAGATTTATTTAAATTTTTTAAACTTTATATCAGTTTGACACAATAATGAGTCATGTACTTAAGTATTTATGGCATGTCTATCCTGAGTATCCTCCCTTATATACGCAGGAACTATATAAAGTTATGGTGGATTGAAATACTCGGACGGAAAAGAAATGACAACTATCACTTCACCTGAGGAGTTAGTTATGTGTAATTAATGATTACATAAATACATGAGTATCTTGAGACTTACATTTGGAAAAACTCCAAAGTTGAGATCGGGATTTAACCAGCGTCCAGTCCTTGATCCAATTGCCAGATTCCCAGCTATGAACCGTTCATCGTCTAACCCGTTGTGTCCATTCCACCGGTCTGATTCAAAAGTCGCACGACCATTTTGGGAGAGCACATTTGGGAAAATTGTTACAGTATATTGGTAAGCTATCACTGGTGCTGCTAAAAGTAGTAAAACGTAAGCTCTCCAATTGTAAATCATTTTCTTAGGAATAAACCAAAAAGCGACTGTAAAGCTAAATTGACAAGCAGTACGTGTAACTAAAATAAACTAGACATTAAGGTCACTACTGGCTTTATTTTCATTTAGTCTATGCAAAACATCACATGACGTTTAGGAAAACACGTTGGCTGACTGCCTGTACAGGACATGTTACGCGAGAAAGTATGAGAAAAGCCAATCGTGCACTTAACATAAACTATAGTGCACTCCGAAACTTTCTGTATTCGTGGCTATCTATAACTACTGTTAATCTTATCTGATAACCTTTTTGAACCACCTTACACTTATCCTTGTGTGTTATTCATGTGAACATCGTCTAACAGGTCAACTAATATTGACCCAATTTACTTAGTGCTTAAATTAACGTTTTTGCACTACAAACCAAAAAGACTATATTTTCTGAATATACAAACATCTGCAATATGTATTTATAACGTTTGATAACGTTCATGAATACAAGCGGCTGTGGGCTGTGTTAGTCTGATTGGGGTTTACCGTCGTACTCAAGAGTATTTCACTAAAATGTCGACTGATTGTCGGCTTGTCACTCTGCCTACTTTAAACAAGGCGGAAGACAGGGCAGGTACCTCGTTAAAACTAACCCATTCGTCTGTGGAAGAAACCCGGTTGTACGTTTTGGTGGGAGTAGAGCTGTCTACATTGTTTTCCCAATGAGCCGTTGGCTATGATTCGCTAGTAAACGTACTCAAGTATAGGTTTAATAGTAATTGTAATCGTTCCTTAATACAACATGAATTTCTGAATATAGCCTATAGGATATCGGGACCACCGCAAGGTACTACAATTCTGGAACCTTTTTAATTTGTGATATTTCTAAACAATCTGACATTTAACTTTACCTGCTGAAAAACAGAATCCTCGATCATTCTGATCATTTTAATTCTGATTACAATGATATTTTTTTCAGTAGAAAAATATACGCAGGCATGTATGCATGTTTTCACGAGAGAGGGACCCTCATCCTGGGGGAGAGGAGCAAGATCATTATAAAGGGGAAGGTTAACCTTTGCACCTTCACTCAGTCCAATTACTATAAGTGTAAACGTGGCCAGCAAAGGCTAAATGAAATGTACTGTTCATTAAAATTCACAGTTAGCTTTATGAACATAATGAGATTGATGCCTAGAAGTTAGACCATTTAAGCGAGTACAGAATACTATGAACTCCAACTTTATATAACACAGACGTTCAGCGATAAAAAGGCACTGCTAACACTGTCCTTCTCGCGGGAGACTCCACAATAGCTATTATCGTTGGCATATTCAGGTATCATGAGATAAAACAGTGCTAACACTCTCCTTCTCGCGGGAGACTCCACAATAACTATTATCGTTGGCATACTCAGGTATCATGAGATAAAACAGTGCTAACACTCTCCTTCTCGCGGAGACTCCACAATAGCTATTATCGTTGGCATACTCAGGTATCATGAGATAAAACAGTGCTAACACTCTCCTTCTCGCGAGAGACTCCACAATAACTATTATCGTTGGCATATTGAGGTATCATGATATAAAACACTGCTAACATTGTCCTTTCGCGGGAGACTCCACAATAAATATTATCGTTGGCATACTCAGGTATCATGAGATAAAACACTGCTAACATTGTCCTTCTCGTTGGAGACTCCACAATAGCTATTATCGTTGGCATACTCAGGTATCATGAGATAAAACAGTGCTAACACTGTCCTTCTCGCGGGAGACTCCACAATAACTATTATCGTTGGCATAATCAGGTATCACGAGATAAAACACTGCTAACACTGTCCTTCTCGTTGGAGACTCCACAATAGCTATTATGGTTGGCATACTGAGGTATCATGAGATAAAACACTGATAACACTGTCCTTCTCGCGGGAGACTCCACAATAACTATCATCGTTGGCATACTCAGGTATCACGAGATAAAACACTGCTAACATTGTCCTTCTCGCGGGAGACTCCACAATAGCTATTATCTTTGGCATGCTCAGATATGATGAGATAAAACACTGCTAACACTGTCCTTCTCGCGGGAGACTCCAAAATAACTATTATCGTTGGCATACTCATGTATCATGAGATAAAACACTGCTAACACTGTCCTTCTCGTTGGGGACTTCACAATAGCTATTATCGTTGGCATACTCAGGTATCGTGAGATAAAACACTGCTAACACTGTCCTTCTCGCGGGAGACTCCACAATAGCTATTGTCGTTGGCATACTCAGATATCATGAGATAAACCAGAATATCGAAAAGTGATTTTTTTTTTTAAATGTCATAGAGGTTACGGTTATTGAAGTAAAATTGACATTCTGAAGAAGCAAATTAAATTTCTATTCGGCAGAACAGGACAAGCGTTCAGTGATAGTTTTGTTTAGTCAGAGAATCCATCAGCATTTCGAAATAGTAAAAAATTAAAACAATAGTTCTTTCCGAAGAATTACCATCCACTTGTATCATTCAACAGATGAATCATTTCGAGGACATGCGCTCTCTAAAGGCATGACAAAAGTATAGGGTACTTTTGTCAGTAAAACATTTGCGAAATATCATTTATCGGATCTTCAAAACAGACGCCACCTGTTAAATTTGCAAAGTTGAGATTACATTTTAAATTCTCCAATTTCCTTTCTTGATTAAAAAACGCTCCAAAAAATCCTGTTTAGTTTTGCAAAGTTTCGTCAGCATGTCTGGGTTTTGTCCGAGTTTCCCCAACGTTTTGTCTTTCATAATGCCCGACGGCGAAAACAACTTTTTGCCCATCAGAGAATAACTCAGAAACTATCGTCTGAACCCCTAGGACTAGTCTGTGTTCAGAAACGCGTTAATACGCTTGATGCTTCTCGCACTACCCATCATTTCGCAACAGTACAGTAGCACGGAAAACGGTAGTCCAAGGCATCAGTGTGCATATTGCTGTACCCTCAGTATAGAATGTGCCCAATAATGACGGTGCCTAGATCGAGGTTCTTCAGAAACTGAAATGCGGACGCTTATCCTCCTATACAATTCCCTGGGACACCCTCCAATTTAATAATGCTACACTAGGGGTTAGCAGCTGTACTATTATTGTGCTTTTAATAGATCGCACTAATTGTGACATCAACTCATTGGTGTAGATGATAAATTGTGATAATATTTTGGTAACCAATTATGTCATTCAAAGGAGTGTGTGAGTTGACTACTGGAAGGTTATCATTTTCAACTCTGAACTACAAGTGAAGATAATTCTTGTAAAATCAACATATGGATCGCATCGGTAAATCTAGACTGTCTTTATAACAACTAAAACCTTAGATCTAACCGATTATTTAGCTGACTGAAATGATGGATAAAGCATTGATCATCTTATTGTATTGTGTAACCTTAGTTTGGGTTGTCTCCGGAGGTGTCACGCTCACGATTTATCCAGAAGTGTTGGCCAAGAACGGCCGAGCTCATTTTGACTCGGACAGATGGGACGGTCACAACGGGCTTGACAACCCAGTCCTCATTGAGAAAAATAAAGCTATTGGTACCTCTAGTGGAAGATGGATCGCTAGCGACGCCAGATCTTTCGACCAGGTAATACTGTATAATAAATACATGCCATATACATGTATGCAAAAAACAGAGCCGTTGGATATGATGATACCGACTGGGTTTGCCTCTTTTACAAATATAACCTTCAATTAAAATACTTCTCGGGAATGAGCGAGATAAGTACTGGAATCGTTACTGAGGAAAATGTTTCCAAATTAGGTATTTATCCAGGAAAACTTTGTATTACAGTAAGTTCTTGGTTTATAGTCATTTGCTCTTTATTTAACATTGGAGTAACATTTCTATTCATACATAGTAAAGCCCCGCACGGTTTTAATTGGATAGAAAATCGGTCATACGGTCATATGACCAGAGTCAGATCTTTGCTTTTCCATGTCCTTCCCACATCTCCGGGAATTCTGGCTGCATGGCATTGTAAAAGTCCGTGTATAAGTCTCATACATGATGCGTTCAGTGTCTGGGCGTACAAGTGGGTATCATGTTTACCAAATGTTCCGCTCTTAAGTTTTGAGAATTCTAATTTTTTTGTGTGAGCCTTTAATATTGTTGTTATAACTTGCGACATGAATATTTGGGTCTTCGTTGTCATAGATAATGGAGCCACCATATATGGTGACTTAATTGGTCTATTCCAACAAAAAAATCAGCTAGTTATAGAACCTTAACAATTCCACGGGTAATTTTATATTATTTTATGTCAGCAATCACTAGAAGACGACGTCTAATGTATTATATTTGATCATATCAGCTGTAACCATGACTAAAAAGCTAATATCACAACTATATCTACGAAGTTGCATTTTATTTCATAGCCGGCATAATTTTGGGTTTTGTTTTTCCTCACTCACATGTGGACATGTTAGTGAAGCTGCTCTCTGCTGGAGTACATCACCATAGTATTAAAATGAAAAGCTCTTCCGGGTGGCATTGAACACGAGTCAATCAATGTTATAAGATCCAGGCATGCCCGTCCTAAAATATGTTAAATACAGGTAACTGACTGGATTATTACCATTTCTGTACTAACAGGTTACTGAGTGGATTAATACCATTTCCGTACAAACAGGTTACTGACTGGATTAATACTATTTCTGTACAAACAGGTTACTGACTGGATTAATACTATTTCTGTACAAACAGGTTACTGAGTGGATTAATACCATTTCTGTACAAACAGGTTACTGACTGGATTAATACCATTTCTGTACAAACAGGTTACTGACTGGATTAATACTATTTCTGTACAAACAGGTTACTGACTGGATTAATACCATTTCTGTACAAACAGGTTACTGACTGGATTAATACCATTTCTGTACAAACAGGTTACTGACTGG
>JARFOD010014296.1:0-11256 GCA_031763545.1 Mopalia muscosa
AACGCCCCACACTTCCCCCCCCCCCCCCCCCCCTTTCCATAGCTTAAATTGTTTCTTGTCACTTTAGTTGTTTATAAAGTGTATACCATCGTATATTGTCAACCTCTGCCTACCCAACTTTGTTTAATATACTGATATATATATTTCTCTCTTCATTTATTTAAAATATATATAGCGGGCATTATTTGAGATATCCGATGAGGGATTGTTTGTTTGTTTGATTGGGGTTAAACGTACTCAATAGTATTTTACTTATATGACGACGGATTGTCCACTTTAAACACACTGCTCCTTGCCTTATTACGTTGGGAAACAGGGAGGGAACCTCGTAAAAAACCAACCCCGCGATTGCCGGAGCCACATCCTATGACTCAATCATAATACCTAAAGGTCGACAAACGGACCCTATCCTGTGAACGGTATGCATTGAAGTATAGCTTCAGAAAGCGCACTCGCTAACCACTAAACCACGGCCGCGGGCCCAGATGAGGGAGGACAGTGGGATTTTCACAACGAAACTTGTCTTTAGAAGAAAATGAAACATCTCCGATTCCGCTTTGAAATTTATCAATTTATAAAGTTTCTAGGTACCGGGTATTTAAAATATTTCAGAGTAAGCCTACGTTGCATGGATAAATGTTTGACTTGCATGGAGTCAGAACTTTTTGTTCCAAAACGATAAATGTAATGTTTCCAGTGTGAAGTTTCGTTCTTGGGAGCTAATATATGTTTCTGACTATAACATAGGTGCCCTTACGGTGTTAAGGTTTGTTTTATACAGGCTACTGTTGTAAGGTGTATCTTCAGCTCAAACTCATGTTTAGAAAAAGAATTATCTGTAGTAGCCGGCATTGTGAATTTGTACAGCAGCTACAAAGAGAAAGTCGCTTCATGTGCATGCTACATGTGGATGTGGCTAATTTTACCCTGTCTGTGTAGGCATAAATACAGTCGCAAAATTTCTTGTTCGCTAAATAAAGATATCAGGTACGAAAAATAATTGTTTTATTGCATCTTTTGTATTATGTTTTTCTAACAGAACCCAGAACACTGCAGTAACACCAAAGTAACTTTTTTTTCTGTTCTTTCAACGCTCAGTTTGTGACGGATTTTTTGCACAATTGAATAATCGCAAAGGCATGTGATATTCTTAATGTTTTTAGAATTAAGACAGGTTTTGACATCTAATTTGCATCCCACTGGATTGCGAGAGAACTGCTAAGTCGAAGGAAATGTACCACACTTTTTTCAAACACTAAACCAATGGTATACTGCCACCCAAGTTTTAATTACAAGCACATAAATGGTTTTTAAATAAGTTATCTGATCTTTGATTGCACAGGACGCCATATCAATTATTCGAGTAGAATTTATGATTTTCGAAAGATGCTGTTATGGATAAAAGAAGGAATTTTCGATTATGTGGTATTTTTAGTTTACAAATACACTTTTAGACAATATGACTTTAATGGAAACATTTAAGGATTTTCAGTCATGACTCTGGTGGAACCCTATATGGTTCTGTATGGAACCCTCACAGCAGTTGTTCCAAATGTTTGCGTTGGAAAATGTTTTATATAGTATCCTCGACAAACTTGAGAGGTGTATAGTATTTGTCAAATTTGGGGGCACTGATCAAGATGATGGTACAAGTATTCAAACACTGTTTACTGTTATAATACATTAATTCCCGTTAAATAAATAACTGATATCTGTATGGATGTCCGTTATTTATTCAACGGGTTTGAATACTTGTTTCATTAGCCTGATGGGCGCCGCCAAATTCGACAAAAACTATACACCACTGTCGCGGCTACCATATAGAACATTTCACAACACGAACACACTTGTCACTATCTTTAGTTGACTGTCTTTTGGGTAAATTTCTTATACTTTAGAACAAGTAGGCCTACCCGTTTATTCTTATTTTAATACTATTTCTGGTTATCTGTGCTACATATTTCTCACGTATACCAATTATACGTTGTCTCAGAAGGTGTATCCGGAACACCAAATGGTTCATCGATTTAAATTTGTGGACATCTCCGGTCCGTGTGATTAAGTTTCTTAAATATGTATTATCCATGCCTGACATACGGATAATATGGCCAAAGTTGTTGAGCGTTGAGTGTTGGATTACAATCTATATTGGATTACAATGTATATTGGATTACAATGTATATTGGATTACAATATTGTAATCTCAGGTAGGACAATCAATTTACTGAAATCAAAATGTTAACTCTTTCGCATCTTTGATAGAGAGGAGTTTTATTCAGAGCTCTCCTCTATGACCGTGGCTTAGTGGTTAGCATGTGCACTCACTGATGCTACTTCGATATAACTTTAACCGGATCGAGTCGGTCTGTCGACCATCAGGTATAGGAATGAGTCACATTAGGTGGCTCCTGTAATCGCGGGTTGGTTTTTAAAGAGGTTTCTTCTCCGCTTTCCACCGCAATTAGACAAGGAACAGTGTGAAGTGGAAAATCCTAAACACCGGTTCCCTTGCTTTCGTGGAGGCAACCAAATATTTCTCTCTTCATTTATTTAAAATATATATATACCAGAACCAGGCTTTCGGATTTACTCAAGCAAAAATGTGAGTAATATCTAGATCAAAAAGATTCTAATTTAGCGTCCCTGTGAAGAGAGAATATCGCCGTCTTCGAGACGCACTTTGCCGTGAGCCTCTGTAGCTCAGTCGGTATAGTGTTGGGCCTGTAATCCAAAGGTCCCGGGTTCGAATCCCGGTCGAGGCAAGCAAATATTTCTTTCTTCATTTATTTAAAAAATATATATATAATTTGTAGAGGCAGTTCGGCAATCAGAATGCGTTGATAAATGGGCGGCCGTGTTACTTTAATGGCAATCAATACAAAAACCTCTATTCCCTACATGCCTTTTGAACTATTTGCCGAAAACGACAACACCATTCACACACTTCTGGTGGCCCGTAAAGAATCTTCTTTTGCCACAACACTTTGTATACATGTCTTTGGGTTGTCTGACACCGTCACAGCAAATCTCGAAGCTATGGCTATAAACTTGTTTGCCACAACAAGAGGAAGCAAATAAACCCGTTCTGTGTCGGACATTACCGTCGCAGCACATCTTTGTTACGCCGCTGTATGATTCTTTCCCACAGCACTTTGAGTTAACTAGTGGTTTAGGTTGAATCACACCGTCACAGCACATCTTGAAGACATTGCTGTAACCAGAGGTCCCACAACAAGCCGACACAAAAAGTGGTCTCTTTTGGATACATCCGTTACAACACATTTGCGTCAACCTGCTATAGGATTTACCATTACATTTGGCTGCAAGTAAACAAAATAATCTACACTGGTGATTGGTCGATAGATGATTTGATTGATTTGATGATTGTTGATCGGTGGAATGAATTGTGGGTTGGTCGGTAGGTCTTTCGATCGATCGACCAATTGATTGGTTTTTTGATTGGTTTATCGATCGCAAGATTGATTGTTTTTAAATTTGCGATTTAGGGTTAATCACCTCAATGACAGCCATGTACTACAACAGTGAAATGCGATGTTCGCCTTTTTCAAACTTTAAAATCAAAGCATTGATATATGGACATTAAATTATTTATAGGATATATGATAATTTATATCAGACATTTAAAGAGGCTGCGAACTCCTCGCTCAAGTAGATCTTATTATGGGCTAGTCCAAATAATTTGGCTCTATATATTATTCGCCGTCTGATATTCCTCCTCAGGGAGCCAGATATCTCTGACTTTTTGCCATTTCATTTATTCACCAGATTTGTATTAAATTTAACCAGGAATATTCCCTCAGTTATACATATGGGCCAGTCGTACTTACGTTGCTGACCAACTAACTTGAACAATATCTGGTCTTTAATCTGTTTTTGAGTTTTATTGACATTTATATTATTCTCAAATAATGAAGACACTGGCCCATTGAGAGAAAGATACAAAAGCCCAGCCGCTTATGACTCGGACTATCTTTACTGTATTGTGGCTGATTTCTGCCAGTCCATCGTACGTTTCGCCACCGCATTTTTTTTTAAGAAAAAAAGGGTGATTATTTTCTAAGATCGAAATATTTTGCGTTGTGTTCACGATATTTTGTGTTCGCCTCACTTAAATTTGTCTTCTCTCTAATATTTTATGTTGTCCCTTTTGGTTTTATCTTCACTCTCTTAAAATAATGTTCGCTCTAAAAAGCGACGGACCAAAATGCCGTCGTGTCATGCGTAATAAATAAAATATGCGGTAAAAAAGACACGTTTCTAACATACACACTAATAAATTATATATATATATTTGTTTATATGATGAGTTAGCAAGATGAACCAACTTTTGAAACGTATGTGTCTGTTATTAGTCTAGTATAATATAAATATTCAATTATAATTTTATTTTATACATGTACCGGTATATACAATCATTGCGGATCAGTCCGGGACATTTGTTATGGTTCACTTTAAAGTAGCGTATAGGGGTCCGGTGAGAGGCGGCTGTTATACTTCACCTGGACAAAAGAATATATAGATCCAGACAGTGCTGGCTGATATATTTCACCCAAAATAGCGTATACATGTGCAGTGAGTGCTGGCTGTTACAGTTCACATGAATAAAGCATATAGGGTGTTGGGTGTTTTAAATTACCTAAAAACGCGTACAGGGCTCCTGTAAGTGCTGACTGGAAATGTTAATATTTACAGAGAATATAGGTGTCCAGTTGGAGTCCAGTACTGACTGGACCCCGAAGCGCTATTGGGTAAACTAAAATATCCAGCTCTGATTGGGCCCCCATATGTAGGTGAACTATAAGAGCCAGAAGTGGCTGGAACCATATACTCCATTTACAGGTGAACTATAACCACCGGGCCAGACTAGACTTGTATACGCTATTTTTATGTCAACGATAACAGCCGACCCTGACTGGGCCCCTAGATCTTGTTTTGGGAGAAATATAGCATTCGGCACTGACTGGACTCCTAAAAATTATTCCTCCTCCCGGGCTATTCCCCCTCCCGGACTATTCCCCAACTCGGGCACAAGTGCCATCGGATGAGCTATGACTCTGATTGTCCAGTCCCTACACACTGAAGATAAAACCTGTAAGGGACAGAATCAAATTTGAGAGAGAAGACAAATTTAAGTGGGGCGAACATAAACTAGTGTGTTCACGACATTAAATATTTAGATCTTAGAAAATAATTTATTCATTTTCCTAAAAAAGCGCGCTGACGTAACGTACGACGTACTGAAATCAGCCACCATACATATATGCATGTGCCCTCAATACCATTGTATGGTCTAATGAATAATAACAGAATGTATCCTATCTGATGGGCTCAGACAAGTTATGTAAAGCTCATTGCGTGCATTTTTATGTTGAATCGTACTCACTCGGTACGGCCCTCTGACTAAGGGCAGTTTGTTTGAAGAGTAGCAATGCTGTCTTTACTTAGCACTGGGGGGAAACTAACTTTCCAATATAATGGAAGCGCTTCACATATTGGTTGTGCCAATGTCAATTATTACTGGAATACACCGTCGTCATATAAGTGAAATACCCAATGTCAATTATTATTGAAATTCACCGCCGTCATATAAGTGAAATACCCTAAAGAACGGCGTAAAACACTAATCAATAAATCTCTTGGCACGATTGGGATTTCCCTTATTTCCAGCATTTTGATTGGTCGAGAAATCGAAACTACAATTACTACAATTAGTGTGTCTCAGTTAAATGGAAGTGTGACCGTTACTTATTGGTTTGGCTTTTTTCAGGCTTTAAACGTATTTAGTTTTTTTCTTTAAATTGTTAACTTCTTTAATTTTGTTATCCTTTAGTTAACTTTATATTTTACCATTATACAATATTAATAGATTTTCCTTACTTTTGGTTATTAATACACATCTTTAATTATATAATAATCATGGCAACATAGTTGATTTGTATACATAGATAGTCATGGATTAGAGGGTGTAATTCTCGCCATATGTCAAATTATTCTGAACAGAAATTTGCTCACATTGTGTGTCGGCATTTAACAGTTATTCATTAGTCAGTGGGAAAATTATTTAAGAACAATATTGTGTTATTAAAACAGAAATTGTATAAATACAACAGACAATGAGTCATCAATAGGTTAATGAACTTTAGGCCTACTTACGTCTGGTAAAATGCCATCCTCCTGCAGAGCAAACCAGTACCAAAACCACAACATAAAAAACAAACCCGGTTGCTATTGTTAGCTTTTGTTTATTAAGACACATTATTAATTATATAATAATCAAGGACAACTTATAACAACGACAAGAAAGAATAACTGTAATTATTCATCAGTCACTGGGAATGTTATTAGAGAACATTATAGTGTCATTACGGCCTTGCAGGACCCCATGGTCGACTTTCAGAATACCTGTTGTATTTAGTATCTTATGCCGAAAAATATAAATCCGTACCATATACATGTATATATGTATAAAATATTGCAAAATGAGTTAATGTCAAAAGAAAAAATAGACTGCATTTTTCATGGTTTATTTCTCGAAGTACAATAACGATTAGACTCAATGAATTAGTTGACCGAGTAGAATTGTCCTTGAACTGGTAAACCGTGTCTCTTTTTAAAAAAAATTTGGATAAGAACGATCCCAGTGGATTTTTTGTCTATCCCACCTTGAAAAGTCTTATATGAAAATGCAAAATAAAACTTTCAGAAAACATTGCTAAAAAATCAAGGACGAACTTTCAAAAAAGAGGCACAGTTTACTAGATGGCATTGTGCTCCTTTCAATATAATACATTTGAAGTGTCTAACTGAATAGTTTTCTAGAAATACGCCATGGAAAAGTAGAGTCTGGTTTAATAGGCAATTGAAGTATTGCAACTTGAATATATGATCATGGAGAAGTTACATTTTAGTCTCCAATTAAACAGTTTGGAATGAGAATTTCTCCGACATAAAGTTTGAATAACTAACTTTTAATCCAAGCGATAAAAAGAAATTGGTTCATTTTGAGCCCAAGTGGTCCAACAAGACCGTCTGAATAAAGCTGTTGTATAAATGCAACATGTAATGTATTAATAGGAGATAAAAAAACCCTTAGGGCCTACTTACGTCTTCTAAAAATCCACCCTTCTGCAGAGCAAACCAATACCCAAACCACAATACAAAGTACAAACCCGTTCGCCATTATTAGCTGTAACAGATAAACACTTGAACTGACATATTCGACATATTGTATATATATATAATTTTCTTCCGCCGCAATAAAGTTATATATATATATATATATATTTAAAGCTTTTAGCAAGAAAATTTTGTTTGCCTCCACCGGATTACGAACCCCGTCACTCTTGCCGACTGAGCTACTGGGGCTAACGGCGACACGGCCATTATTTTAATCCAGGTAAAGGCTGCACAAAAAATGTATTAAACGCTTTTATTCTAGGCATTGATTGGTATCAGGGAAAATTGGTTTTCCCTTAACCAATCACCGAAGGCTATTGCGAGAATTGATATAGAACTTAACCAAGTATCAATGACATTTCCGCACTCTACATTAAGTTGGATCATAGAACATAGAAGTTCCACAGAACAGTCAGACTTAAAGTAAGCTTTATGGGAACACCTATAGTCTTATCCAACATATATCATTGGCTGGGACAATATAAAAAAATAATTATGTAAATTTGCATAATCTGAAAACAAGGAAACTCATGGAAGCCATCCAAATTCGTAGATAAAAACCTGAATTGAACAGACTTGGGCTTCTACATGTCCTCTGCATAAGACGACCTAATAAAATTTTCTAATATAAAGCTTAAGGAAGTGTTTTAGTCATTAGATTTATCTACGTATGTAGTTGAATACCATAGTCCGGTTTTATTATGAGGAAAAACCGTTATCAAAATTCGAAAGCCTACACAATGTCTAATATATTCAAAAGAATTACTGTACTAGTCAATCGTATTCAAGAAAAACATTTGCTTGGCCAATCATCTCTGACCACATTCATCTATCGAACAGGACATTTCCAAATTATATTTAGCAGGCTTTATAATATGACTGCTACTTACGTCAGTTATATTTTAATTTCGCTTTGTATTCTCATTGACAATCTAATTATATTCAAGAAAAACATTTGCTTTGCCAATCATCTCCAACTGCATTCATCTATCGAACAGGACATTTCGAAATTATTTTTATCAGGCATTATAATATGCTACTAACGTCAGTTATATTCTGATTTCGCTTTGTATTACTCAATCAATATTATATATAATAAATACTATGATTGATTGATTGATCGATCGATCGATCGATTGATTGATTGGTTGATTGATTGGTTGATTGGCTGATTGATTGATTGATAGCGCCGTGCTTTATGGTATTTCGCTTATATGACAAGCGGTGAACAGCAATACAACTTTAATGTGAAATGTTCTATACTTTATTGAAACTGTCGTTAGGCAGACATAGTTTTTATTGTGTTACTGGGTAACTTACTTTATAGATGCAATTTTGAAAAAAAACAAAAAAAACAAAATAAACACAAATAATTTTTGTTTACCGGTAAGAGATTAAAGAAGGCCTCGGTTGATAACTAGAATACGGTATCGCAGCTTGCAAAACGATGGTGCTACGAGTATTTATTTCATTACCTTCTTCTGCTAATGATAACGGTTAATATTAATCCAATAATAAGGAATGTTTTGGGTAAGATGTTTTTCACAAAAAAAAAATAAAATCATATATATACAACAAAATGTTTGGGTCGCGGGTAAGAATCTTAAATTTGTAAAATCTCCATTTTGTAAGACTGTGACGTAAAGTGCATTTTTAAACTCCATTCTTCGGGTGGTCTCCTGTTCATTGAGCATAAGAAAGAAATGGTATAGATAGGACTATACAGATTTTATATTGTATTATATTGATTGTATAGATTTTCCGCGATGGATTTCACAACACTAGGACTATGCAGGAAAGTCCACTTTGAAAAGTTGAAATGGAAATGCCTGGTAAGAGTGTTAGGCTTGAAGTTTGTGTTTAGGATGAGTTTTTATGTTCGTCATAGGATTGTCTTATCTAAGACAAAAGTTTTGTTTTTGACCGGAGACACGTGGTCAATAAAAATATTTGTATACGGTATATACGACAAAAGAGCGAAGTTACTTTCGCGCTTTCGTCTTCCGGTGGAGACCGGAAGACAAAACAGCGAAGCTGATCTCGTACTTTTGCCCTTTTCTTGAAGGTCGAAACCACGAGACTGCGAAAGTGCAAAACGAAAGCACGAAACTGCGAGGCGAAACTACAAAACTGCGAAAGTAGAAACAACGAAAGTAGTCTCGCAGTTTTGCCCTGTACTTTCGCGGTTTTGTGGCACACTTTCGTAGTTTTGCCTCGCAGTTTCGTGGTTTCGACTTTTCTAATCTCGCAGTTTCGCTTCGTTGTTTCGTGGTTTTGCCCTTTTGTCCTTATTTTTGATAGAGAAAACTACGAAAGCACGAGTGGCCGCATCCGGCTTCCATATTACAGTGTAACGTTATCAGCCAATTTAGCTGAGGATTTCGTCAACGGCCGCCAACAGACCACCAATCACAGCTGAACCTCTCAACGTTATAGACCGTATTAATTGATTTGATAACATAAATAGCCATCTGCTCGCTGTACCTCTCAGAAAGAGGGGATATGACCACTGGACTATGTTGTAACTCATTTGGAAGTACTTTACACTTATCTTGTTCCACTAAGCAACGCTTGGGTTAATATTTACCCCTCAGTCACCCATCACGATAACGATAGGCGGAAGTCTTCAATGTTTGTCTGTGAATGTTTGTCTGTTAAAGGTCATGCGGCCTACGGCCTGTACTTTGTCCTTGTTTGAAGCGAGTAATAGTTTTGCAAAAGGGAGCTCAAAGCTGATAATAATGTGCGGATCGGGTGACAGACAACGGGGGTACCGTATCCAAAAGAAAACAACTACAATTTAATTTAAATAATAGAAAGACATTGAGAGACAGAAAGAAAGAAACTAGATGTATGTAGAAGATATCTGAAATTTTCACAAAATAGTACTAGAAATGTTCATCAGTGGAGTATACGGAATTTTATCAAACAAACCTGCCAAAAAGACTTAAATTTTTATTTTTGCATGTAACAACATTTATCTTCCCACTCAGAAACCAGTAAAGCCCCGGTCATAACCTGCCGTGCGTGTTTTTAGTCCGTACGTTTTGGGGGGAGGCCGTACTGGGGGTGAATACTTATCCCGACCGCGGCTCGAACGCAGTGAAAGTTCTTCATGCACTTAAAGTGCTACGGCGTGTCTGCGTGCTCCCAAATCCGTACTGAGGCGGTACTCACCACATACGAACCCCAAACTTTTGTAGACAGCATGCACTTGCAAGTATGGCGGGCCTGGACGACGGCGTAAGCAGCGAATCATTGGCATAGACTTATCATCCTGCATCATTGTTCAGCATATTATGGGAATAAACAAACTAACGGTTGGAAAGTCCCCATTGAAAATTTCTATCAATGCGTTTGTATACGAAGCATGAATGTGTTTTCTGACGTTTGCACGCCAACAACTGCGAAGGGTTTTTTTTTTTTCGACGGCAAGGTAGTAGGTACCCGTTTTATGGTGGGTATTGCTGAAGTGAAGGAAGCCCAGTTAAAACATCAAGCAAGCTATATGGTGGGACAAAGGCAGTAAAGGAAACCATGAGTGAGGTTGACTATGGCAGGCGAAGTGTTTCAATATTCTATCTTTACTTTCTTTGTTTAAAATATAAATTTCTCGTCCATAATTTATAGTTTTCATTGCATATAGTTTTATTTATATTCTATATTTAATATATATGTGCAATATTTTTATATATATGTTATAAAGGTTTGTATATGTTTGCGATGATTTGGATTTATATGCATGAAATTTTATTGGTCTTCAAAACGAACTTAAATATATTAATTGCAAAAGTGCATTATGGGATATCCTAATGGTTCAGCCATTGATATCAATCGTATTCTCGCGAGAATTTCTATAGTGAACGAGACTAAGACAACTCTCGTGCGCCTTGCCAGGCCATCACCCCAAGTGATCTTAGAGTCAATGTCTCGACGTACGAAGTAGAATCTATTATATTTCAGAATGCCATTGATATATGTAAGTCATCCAATGAAATCTCGCCTTATGAATGTCTTTGGTTAAATTATTATATTTCCCAGAATGCAATTTTACAACAT
>JARFOD010014307.1:0-11256 GCA_031763545.1 Mopalia muscosa
TCACTTGTGGTTCATATGTAGAGAACTCACTTGTGGTTCATATGTAGAGAACTCACTTGAGGTTCATATGTAGAGAATTCACTTGTGGTTCATTTGTAGAGAACCCACTTGTTGTTCATATGTAGAGAACTCACTTGTGATTCATATGTAGATAACTCACTTGAGGTTCATATGTAGAGAACTTACTTTTGGTTCATATGTAGAGAACTCACTTGAGGTTCATATGTAGATAACTCACTAGAGGTTCATATGTGGATAACTCACTTGAGGTTCATATGTAGAGAATTCACTTGTGGTGCATATGTAGAGAACTCACTTGAGGTTCATATGTAGAGAACTCACTTGAGGTTCATATGTAGAGAACTCACTTGCGGTTCATATGTAGAGAACTCACTTGTGGTCCATATGTAAATAACTCACTTGTGGTCCATATGTAGAGAACTCACTTGAGGTTCATATGTAGAGAACTCACTTGCGGTTCATATGTAGAGAACTCACTTGAGGTTCATATGTAGAGAACTCACTTGTGGTTCATATGTAGAGAACTCACTTGTGGTTCTTATGTAGAGAATCACTTGTGGTTCATATGTGCAGAACTCACTTGTGGTTCATATGTAGAGAACTCACTTGTGGTTCATATGTAGAGAACTCACTTGAGGTTCATATGTAGAGAACTCACTTGTTGTTCATATGTAGAGAACTCACTTGTTGTTCATATGTAGAGAACTCACTTGTGGCTCATATGTAGAGAACTCACTTGTGGTTCATATGTAGATAACTCACTTGTGGTTCATATGTAGAGAACTCAGTTGTTGTTCATATGTAGAGAACTCACTTGTGGTTCATATGTAGAGAACTCACTTGAGGTTCATATGTAGATAAATCACTGGAGGTTCATATGTAGAGAACTCACTTGTGGTTCATATGTAGATAACTCACTTGTGGTTCATATGTAGATAATTCACTTGTGGTTCATATGTAGAGAACTCACTTGTGGTTCATATGTAGAGAGCTCACTTGTGGTTCATATGTAGATAACTCACTTGAGGTTCATATGTAGATTAATCACTTGTTCTTATAATGATCATTAACTAAAATTGTGGTTTATTAATGCAGTTTTTACACAGATATTTAGAAGATTAACACAAGACACTTCATATCATTGATATTATATTTATTAACAAGAAACAGTCCAGTTGTAGAATACAACATCTGTTCAGTATATGTATAGAGCATGACGCTCTGTAGATCATATATTATGACCTCCACTATTCATATCAATTGAATAATAATTATTAGTTACAACTCGAAATATCAACTCAAAGGTCTTTTAGTCAATCACAGCAAATAGTCATTAAAATTACCAAAGGAGTGCCCAAAACGGTACTCCAGTTATTGAATTAATCAGGATTTTCTCCACTTACACCATTATAGTTTGTTGGTAGAAGGCTGATTATGCTCAAACACACATAACTTTGCTCTTAGAGGGAAACTTAAATCACACGTGTGATGAGTTATTGAGTTGGCCAGTGACAAAAAAGGGAGATAATTATGTTATTCATATGACTGGCAGTGCCCCCTATGTCATTGACTTACAATAGGAAAATTTTAAAATTTAGGTGAATTACATTGATTTTCCATTACATGTGCGGCAATGCCGTTTATACAAGTAACAGATTTATCCACCATTTTTCCGCTGGCCTACCCAATTTAGCACTCTCCACCAACCAGTTGCCTCGCTGTTACATTCATAATAGTAACAGAAATTTACTAACTTTACCATAAGAACTTTGTGCACTGTGTTGACTTTTTTGTAGATTAAAGAATACATAAAACAATCAACAAAACTTCTAGCTATAATCATTGACATGATTGTGATTAGATTTATTAGTAATATATAGTCTGGGAAACCGGTAGCTTCAGCAATATACATCAGATCTCAGTCATGTCTTTGTTCTAGTATGCCTCCATGCCCAAAAGCAGCCGAAATTATGATATTATGTTGTCAACAAAATGGACTAGCAAACATTGTTGTTTTGTTTGAATACAAATTAGAAAAAAAATACAGGGCAATTGGAGTACAGCGCTTAAATAGAAAAAGAATGATGGATGTGTGTCAAATCTGTTGGTTTTAAACAGTTAAACAATATAAAGATAGAGGAAAAAAGTTCAGTGCCACCAGTAGTTGTTACTTTCATTACTGAGTGATCTCCCTTTTTTAATACATGCGAGAACTAAGCGCCATGTCTGTATAAATAGGGGTTAAACAGTTACATATACACTGTCACTTCCTGTGGCCACCTGGCTATCTGCTCCCAAGACACAAATCCAAGAATATTACAGTTATATTGAGACATGCTTACATATATCATATATATCTACATAATATTTCAATCATCTATAAGGTGTTTTCATTGACTAAGAAAATATCTACATGTATCTCAACACATTTGTTTGGTGTTTTCACCGGACTTAAGGCTGTTTCACTCATACGACAGCGAGCCAGCCCACTTGTTGAAGGGCACCAGCCACTAAGTCACTAGCAAAAAAACAATAATATGGCAGACATGAAGACATAAACAAAACACTCCTATCTCAACTGATTGTCATATTCAATTTCAACTATAAAGGTAGCTCAATAAATAACACCTACATGTTACACCTTACATGTATGTCTTATTTATAAGGTTATTGTATATGGTGCAATAATTAAGACACATAACTGTTGAATGAATAAAACATAAGTCATTCCAAACAAAGAAACACTATGTAAGAAGAAGAACAGCACATGAAGAGCTTTTATCTGTTTTTCGTTTGTTTTTTTTTTTGTTTCAAATAACATCTTCTTCGTGTTATATATTATACAATAAATGTAAATCATAAGAGATAACTAGACTTGTCCAAAAACATTGCTTCAAATTAGAATTCACCTAACCATGATAGGTTGTATAGATATGGTAGTACAATACTGATGTGGTTATAGACATTTAAAAAAGATACTACTATGCTTAATACATAACAATGTAGAGATAAAAATGCAATCAAAATGCACAACAAAAAGACAGCCTAACAAGATAGACTCTAGGCCTTAAGATGGAATATGGCGATCTTTTGACCGGACATCCTTATTATAGAACTAAATATACACAAAAAAAAACCACATACGGTAAACCAGAACAAAACAATTTATAAGTTCCATAACTAAGACTAAAAAACATCTTGTACAAATCTTACGAGGCATTGATGGAAAAAAAAAAGTACATCCTATCTTCAACACGGTTTAATGTCATCTAGAAGAACTTCAAGCACCTGTAGCCCATTTCACAAAGCGATCTTAGCTTAGCTTTTAAATTACTAAGGACCAGTACTGAAGATTGTGTGTTTGATTGGGGTTTAATGTCGTATTGAAAGGTATTTCACTTATATGACGCTGTGCCAGTCCAATAGTTGGTGAAAACCATCATTGACACCACTGGCAACAAACAAAGACAAGACAGGACAAATACAGTGCGCAACCAAAACATGCGACTTCCTGTTGCCATTAAGCTCTGAGAGCACCAGGGCAACATGATGCTCCCTCCTAACCAATCGCAAGTACTCATGAAGACACAGTTACATGGACATTTAAGGTAAGCTAATGTCGCTTTGTGAAACGAGTCCCTGCGCCAGTATACAAGCTTTAGCTACTATTAACATTGTATTCGGAACAGGCGTGTGATTTGCTAGACTTAAGGAGTGACCGTCTCTCATTTACAGGTCCTGCATTTCTACATCACCCACCTGACTGGTGATACGATTGAAGGAGCTACCTTTTCATAACTACTTGGCAGGAATATTGAATCCACTGCAAGAGAGGTTTGGCCAAAATTCTCGATATGAAAGTCTAGTGTCAATTTTCTGGCAAAAACATAATTATCGATGAGAAAAAACAAGAGGCAAAACAAACTAGGCACAAATGAAAGCTTTTGAACTAAAGCAGGAGTATTATCCTACATACAAAAGGTATTTATTCTACCTAAAGCACCTACACTAAAGCAATAAATGAAGCAGCACCAATGAGGTAAAATCTTAACGAGCCAAAGGCAACTAAAATGTACTTCGTCTACAATTAAAATATATATTTTTATAAACGTACAGATGATGGTTTCATTGGTGTTAAGGGCTTAGGCAGACACCCATCCATCCATCCAAATGGATACCCTAAAGAGAACAATTGCCTCATTTGGACACCCTGTTTTAAGAAACTTTAACATGTAGGATATACGAAAACTGTCAAAATCGTACACTCAGTTATTTGAAAAGAGAAGCAAAATGACCATTTTGGACACCATACTTTTGATTTCTGGCTAAGCCCCTGATTGGTATTATACTCCAGCCTTTTCCAACAGTAACTGACTCAGCACAAATGTAGAATGGAAAAATAATCTTCCTCGTGTTGTAAAGAATAGCCAGTATTGATGCACTTCAAACAACCTGCCCTAGTTCTAGAGTTCTCTAGACAAAAACCATCTATGTTTTCACTGGGGATTAATTCCAGGATAGTTCATCGGAGATGAAGATAAATCCCTTTATTTTCTGTTCTAAATAACATCTTCTTCGCTGATACAGACATCCTTAATATGATCTGTGCGACTCAAAAAAACATTGATGACAAATAGTTTTATAGATTAACAGGTTAGTAGTTGTATTATACATTGAGTATTGTGCTAAACAATCAAAGCAAAACTGACACAAACAGATTAAAATATTCTAAACACAGATTAAAGGAATACAAAAAATAACATAAAATAACACTGGTTTGTAAATTAGAAAAAGTCCATGTTTTGGCAGTTTCCACATTCCTTAAAACGTCTCATACCACAGGTTACTCCATTGAGAAACTAGGAGAAATTTCAGACTTAAAAAAAGACCTCTGCTTGTAATTTAGTCAGACTATTTTTATTATTAAAAAACAGATTTTAATAAATCCGAGAATAATCTGAGATGGCATCCGAGAACTTGGGTTTTTTTTTTAATGATGATTCCATGGTTGTTATTACATCCTTTATAAGATAGTGAGTAGAGTTCGTTGCTAATGACAATTGATTATCGTTCAGCACAGCCCTGAACTCCTACAAATGGCATATAGAGCTAATAATGCACAAGGAGCACAGGTTACCTTTGCTGAGAGGAGAGCAAGAGTACTCCTTTAGAACACACTGTCCATAGATGGAGGGGTTGTAGAATTGGAGACCGAGCATTATTTCAGACTGTATAAAGAGTAATAATTTCTGGACAGTTTTTATCAGCCTTTATAAAATGTACAATATTACCAGTATTATTACAATAATACACTTCTGATAATTACATCACATAATTTTAAAGTTTACATATTGATTATATACATGCATGTTTGTTTACACATGCCATGAGTCCGTGACATAGGATTTGGCAATTACTGATAATAATAACATTATATGTGAGCGGCTAAGAAAGTTTTAGAACATGGTACTTATATAATGTAATGATATCAGGTATTTCAGTTTTGTATTATGACGGTTCATCGCTATCTTAAACAACCTTTTAAAATAAAAAGATTTCCAATGCTGTAAAAATAACGTTGCTCCAATGGTTTTCATTAGAAAGCTTAGATATAGTCAGAAAACAATGGCAGATACCAGAGAGAACTGATGCCTGAATATACATCAGCGACACGTTACATGTAGTGTAAACTGTAAACAGTGGCCCCAGAATCAATCAGAAACCTGAGCACAGAGTTACTGAGACAACTTTGAGGATGCGGATTCTGTTCATCGTTGGTAACCACAAACTTCAGGATACAGACTGTTTTTTTTAATGCTATAAATATTCCCTTTGGCACATCATACATATCAAAAAAATGTTTGCAGAAATTTCAAGAAAGGTGTTGTAATGGCTAATGGCTAATTAAAAAAACATTCTGAATTCTCAGTATTAAAAACTATAACTACCGGGACACTAAATCACTCCAAATTCACCCATAAAATTACTATTTTGGAAGCTATGTAAAAGACTTGGAAATTGTTTCCAAGAGGCAGACGATGAGATTTTCAGTTAGAAAGCATTACCATTTGTCTGAAAACATAAATTTGTTCAATTACATGCTGCTATATTGTCACAATAAGGGAAAAATGTAGGATTTGCGGTGATGTACGGTATTAACAACAGCCCCACTAATACAACCATAAAACATCCAGTGTTTTTGCTCTGTTGAAAACATGATGTTCCTCTAGTGCTCAGTAAGGCAGCATGACTCTGCCAGATCCCATGCTACCTTAATTAGGTGGTCCTACGTAAAGGCTGCAGGTGCCACTCGTTTGAAATAATTCAAAACGAAAAGTCAGCTCAGCCTGATGTAAGTGGTGAAATGGTATGCAGCCATATGCAATATAAAAAAAGAAATGCAGTCCTATTTGGCCTAGTCTTTCTTTGCCCTGAGCTTCCACAGTAGCAAATTAAGCCAGCATAACAACAAAGACCAAACTCTGTGCTTGTTAGGGTAGCTTAAGATTGACCACTTGTGTTGAGACATCAGATTAACTTAACTTGAACAGTCAATAATTAAACCAACATAGCATTCACCCTCTGTACGCACAAAAAGAACACAGTGGCATGAATGATACATTAGTAGCATACATTTTTCGACTTCTGTTATACTTTTTAATTAAATTCCTCTCGAGAGCTAATATAGCAGGATAACAGCTAATGATAAATTTGATGCTGGGATCCTGTATAGCAATCTTCACCATCAGAATCCTTAATAACTAATGGGTTTAGTTTTTTTTATTATTACCAAAACCCAGAATATTATTGCTAAACGCTCGATACAAGTGGCTAGTAAACACATGATCAGAGAAACCAAAAGTTTACCCTGAATGTGCTCGGGGTAAAGAGTTTAGAATAATATTAATCTTTATCAACAAATGACTTGTCTATTTAGGTTTTGCACCAGTAGGTTTCAATATGGCTGTTGTACCAGTAGGTTTTGGAGCAGCTGTTGTACCAGTGGGCTTTAATACGGCTTGTGCGCCAGTAGGCTTCAATATGGCTTGTGCGCCAGTAGGCTTCAATACGGCTTGTGCACCAGTAGGCTTCAATGCGGCTTGTGCACCAGTAGGCTTCAATGCAGCTTGTGCACCAGTAGGCTTCAATACGGCTGTTGCACCAGCAGGCTTCAATATGGCTGCTGTACCAGTAGATTTCGGTGCGGCTGTTACACCAGTAGGTTTCAGTACTGCTGTTGTACCAGTGGGTGTCGGTACGGCTGCTGCTGAAGTTGGTTTCAGTACAACTGTTCCACCAGTAGGTTTCAGTACAGCTGTTGTACCAGCAGGTTTTGGTACAGCTGCTGCAGGAGTTGCTTTCGGTGCAGTTGTTGTACCAGCAGGTTTTGGTATGGCTGCTGCAGGAGTTGCTATCGGTGCAGTTGTTGTACCAGTAGGTTTGGGAACGGCCGCTGCAACAGTAGCCTTAGATGTGATAGTAATTGAGGTTTTAGCGGTGGCGACGGGTTTTGGCACTGGAGCTGCTGCTGCTGAAGGGGTTGGTTGAATAATAGCCGTAGCAACAACTTTAACAGGCTGGGATGTAGCTACTTTTGAGGGTTCCACATTGACAACAGATGGTGTTGAGCTGGCTGTCACAGGTGGACTTTGTCTGGGGAAGGGTGCCTGTGATGCCATAACAACGGGTTCTGATGCCCCAGAGTTCAAGGTAGCATCTAGTTTTTTCTGGATATTTGCAAAGGAATCCCGACCAAGGTAGTCAATCTGTCCTTTCTCCCAAGCTAGTTTCCGTTCTACATCAGATAGCTCGATTCCAGGGGCACATTCTGACCCACCTGATAGGTGTATAGACGCTAAATCTCCAATCACTCCTGCCTACAACAACAAATTCAACAGCAGTATTAGAAAGAAGAAAAACACACCATTAAAACAACGGATAACAATTAAACCAGTGTTAATCAAGAAAAGCAAAGAATTATTTCCTCAAAAGGATAGGATAACAATAGATACCACTAGTACTACACAAGGGACAATAACGAATGACAAGCTTTAATAATTTATCCCTGTTATAAAACCACAATCCGTGTGGGAAAAGGTCTACAATTTTAAACCATTGTGGCTCAGAAATATACTCCCATATTCCAACAGCAATACAACAATTACAAAGTGTTACACTTATGATGATGAGTGTTTCTGAATCCACCACCTAGAGCATAAAGCCTAACAGCAAAGACCATACTGATGAATAGCAATACCATCCATTGTTTTAATGGGAGGAAGCAATATACCACGTTTGAAGTTAATCAGTGAATATGTTTTCAAGCTAGCTCGTCCACAAACATTCATGACGAACAGATGCCCAGTATTATTTCTAATTAGCTCTGACCCCAGCCCCAGTCCATGACGACCAGTGCTGAAGACATACTTTTTCCATGTCAGTTAAGTTCAATGTAACTAAGATTTGTGAAACAAGAATTGCGGCCCAATGTAACTCCCTTTGAACTGATCGTGCATTATACTTGAAGGAAACCACCAGTCCTACAAATGGCAGCAAACAACATTATATTACATGGAGCAATGAACCAAATCACTTAATGTACAGTGCAAGATGAAAAAATAAATAGGCTGTGTTGTCCCTTAGCTTGAACAGTACCAGGTTAACATGAAGCTCCCTTCCGTAAATTCACAAAGCAAGTGTTTGATTTTTTTGTTTTATTGGGGTTTAATGTCGCACTCAAGGGTATTTCACTAATATGACGACGTGCCAGCCCAATTGGTGAAGGAAACCACCCTCGACACCACTGGCAACAAACAAAGACAAGCAGGACACACACAGGACCAAAATAGACACCAGAAACAGATCGACTTCCTGTTCCTTTTAGCTCTGAGAGCACCAAGGCAACATGAAGCTCCCTTCAACTGCCCGCCACAAAGCAAGTGAAACCGATAAAAGAAGCAATGAGAAAACAATTATTTAAGCAATAAAAAAGCAATAAATCAAGCAATTGAGAAAATAATTTTTTTAAAAATTTAAAAAAATAAGAAAACAATAAATAAAGCAATTAAGAAATAATTTTAATAAAGCAATGAGAAACCAATAGTTTTAATAAATTAATTTTAAAAAAGACCAATGAAGAACTTAATGTACAAGATGAGCTATTAGTAAGATCAGCTTCTTCTTGGATTGATTGATTATTTTATAATAATGGACTAGCACAACCAAGATCTTTAGTGTTTCTATAATGTTGGAAAGTTACTTTTGCTCCAGTGTTAAATAAAGACTGTATTGCTACTCCATAGCCAGAAGGCGTTTCTACTTTGCCCTTAGAAACTCTGGGAGCAAAAGCTACTTTCTAACTGCCTGCTGTTTGTTTGGGATTTCACTTCAGCTCAGGTCATTTTGCCCATAGGCCCAGGCCTGTACTGTTGGGGAGAAAAGACAGAACGGGGTCTTTCCATGGTTATGCAAACTTAATTTATGAGGACTGATGTATAGGTTTTTTAAAATTGTTTGCAATCTTCATGTCAATTTGCATTTTGCTACTGATTCTGACAAATTTCTGTATTTTAAGGCAATTTTGCTTTAATTTTCAAAAAGGCACCTATGTATTAAAAAAAACAGCAAAAAAAGGGAAAATGCCATTGTCCGGTTATCTCACAAAACTTTAGAAGACCAATTATTCTAAGGTTAAGCTGGAAAAGATAACACAGACCTGGCAGCTTAAAAGATGGAAGAATCACTGCAAACAAACAGTGACTAGGAAGAAAACAGGCAAAAGACACTTGTTCTAGACAGGTTTTGATTCATCACGATATCTAAATTATGACTTCTACAAGCCACATCATTGGTTTCACATTTGTCTTAGAACCTAGATATGTTGAAAAGTAATGAGGGCAGAGGACAATCAGCAACGACAGAGGATAATCAGAAACGTCAGAAAAAATCAGAAAACAAAGTAACCAAAATCTTAACCTTCTTTCTTCCCATCAATGCTGCGATTCCTACGGGCTAGAAAACGCTATAGTGGTTTTTTTGTTTGATTGGGGTTTAACGTAGTACTCAAAGGTATTTCACTTATATGACAACCTGCCAAACCAATGGGTGAAGGAAACCCCCCTCGACGCCACTGGCAACAAACAGACAGGACGGGACAAATACAGGATGGCAACAACATGACGCAAGACAGATACGACAAACAGATCAGCTATCTGTTCCCCTTTAGCTCTGAGAGCACCAGGACAACATGAAGCTCCCTCCAACCGCCCGTGAAAACTGTATAGCAAGTTAACTGTTCAAAAACTTGAGTACAAAGCCAATAAAAAACAAATACAAATAGATAAGTTAATACTAAGGAGCAGTTAGACAACTAGAGAAGAAATCACATGCTAAAGACAACACCAAAGTTAAAATGAAAACGTCATACCACAGTATCTGGATGGGATAATAAATCACACAATGCTAGCTGGTAAGGAAAGAAAAACATTGGGTTAGAAGTCTGTAACAATTCATCAATCAAAATACACAGTATAGTACAGTTAACAAAGGGATGATATTCACCAACATGCATAACTTAGAGATAGACTCACTCTTGCCTATACCAGAAGAAATTTATGCGTAAAAAAATATTTTTTTCAGAGTATTTTCTTACTATTTTGTGTTACAGCATGGTACAGAATATTAATTTTTGTGCGTATTTGATGGCCTTTAGATATATTAACATAAATTATGTGTACAAAATAATCCAGAATACACCGAGAAGGCAGGTCTGTAGAGCTCAGTGAAAGACAAAAGACAAGCTTCAAGTTGCCTATCATCTTGATGAGCACCGTAAGACAAGCTATCAGCTTCAGGTTGCCTTTGACCTTAAAGAGCAGTTTCAAGTTGCCTATAATCTTTAAGAGCACTGTTAGACAAGAGATCAGTTTCAAGTTGCCTATCATCTTTAAGAGCACTATTAGACAATAGATCAGTTTCAAGTTCCCTATAATCTTTAAGAGCACTGTTAGACAAGACATCAGTTTCAAGTTGCCTATCGTCTTTAAGAGCACTTTTAGACAATAGATCAGTTTCAAGATGCCTATCATCTTTAAGAGCACTATTAGACAATAGATCAGTTTCAAGTTGCCTATCATCTTTAAGAGCACTGTTAGACAAGAGATCAGTTTCAAGTTGCCTATCATCTTTAAGAGCACTGTTAGACAAGAGATCAGTTTCAAGTTGCCTATCATCTTT
>JARFOD010014318.1:0-11256 GCA_031763545.1 Mopalia muscosa
TAATAAAAAAAATAGCAAATGTTTAGCTGAAGGGGGGTTAGAGTATCCTTAAAAGCGAGCCATTTACATGGTCTATTAACATTTGGTCCAATATATTCGAGAGTAGCCCACTATGATAAATAACCAAGGTCTATAAAATTAATGTTGTTCAATGGTCTAGGTCGTCATGACTGTATTGAAAGCTAGATACAATATAAAAAAATTCATTTCAGAAAGAGAAAGATTCGCTCCATTCGATGGAAACCACAAATGGAGTGAACTGCCTATCGTCTTAAGTATGCGAATATTACTTACCGAATAACAAGGAGAGGAAGTTGAATCCAATGGAGACTGGATCCGGCAGTAAAAGGAAAATGCTAACGAAAAATAAACAAGCTTCCAGTCGGTCGAACAAATAAAATACAGTGCATATCGACCCACCAACATCATTGCTAGTATAACTGTGACCGATACTAACGTTTGTGTTTTGGATTTATATGAAAATCTTAAGAGCCAATCGATCAACATATCAATCGGCCATCATTTTCGGCCCATTTCCATAACAGTTAAAAGCCAAATAACACTTATGCCTACATATTTTATGTATAAAGGGATCATCTAAACGTGCTGTGACAATTGTATCGAAGATAATAGATAATATTTCACTTGTGTTGGTGTCATTTTACATGCAGGATGTCTTTGATTGTTAAATATATATTCGTTTAAATATAGCGTGAATCAGTCAGTAGTTAGTAGACACATAGCATGATTATGTTTGCATATACTATATCGCCTTGTTTCAGTAGTCGGCAGTCCTTTGCCGCATAGATTAATTTGAAGAAATGTATATGTTTGGAAACTACAAATAATAACTTTTACACCTGTTGCGAATTGAAATAATGTCATCAAAATAACATACGGGGCATGTTATGATGTAACTTTACTGGTCTGCTAATAAAGTTTAGTAGATTAGTGAATTCGGGACTCAGTTGTTGTTCACCTGTGGTGCCATCCACGCCTACAGATATTCTCTCACTACATTGGTGTCAGAAAGTGGTATTTCTGTTTGACAGAGGAATATAATCGGACGCGAAAAATTCGTAAGTATTCAGAGGGGGTTCAGCTTTCGCCTCAGTGCTGGGTAAGATTGTGCACTCTAAACAAATTGATCTCATCGAGTAATTGGGATCCTAAGTGTGTATGTTATTAGTTCTGCGATTGCAGAGACATTTAAACTATAGGTTGATGATATAGGTAACCGTATTGTTATTCACTCCTGTCGGATTACACATTCACATAAAAACAAACCGCATAGTGTATTTCACACATTTAAACCACATTATTTGAAATGCTGCAGGTGTTTATTGGAATGTTTTTAGATCATGAAAACACAGATCCTAAGTGTGTATGTTATTAGTTCTGCGATTGCAGAGACATTTAAAATATAGGTTGATGATATAGGTAACCGTATTGTTATTCACTCCTGACGCATTACACATTCTCATCAAAACAAACCGTATAGTGTATTTCACACATTGAGACCACATTATTTGAAATGCTGCAGGTGTTTATTGGAATGTTGCTCACTGAAATTCGTAGTTTAAGGAGAGATCATTTAGACCTGGCAAAAAGTGTAGAAGAGTAAGCAAAGTAAGCAAAGTGACCTTATTAATGTTCTCCAAAAAAAGTGTACAAAAACAGGAAACATGGGACCCTTTATGTCTCGATAATCTCGCGGGCATGATGTACCTTGTCAAAAGTTACCTAAATATGACGGAAAGGAGGAATGGGAACTTTTTGCAATACCTTTTGAGCGAGCTGCTAGAAGATGTTTATGGACTGCTGAAGAAAAGGCGGATCAACTCCAAGACTGCTTAAGAAGAGGCGCAGTGTGTTTTCTATGTACTCTGTCAGAGGGTATGCGTGACCATTACAAGTCTATGTGCAAGGCACTTGCAGAACAACTTGGTAGGACAGAACCGGCATCAACATCCGGTAAACGTGTTCGCCAGAAGTAAGCATCTCCGAGGAATTTGCGGAAGAAGTTCGCAGCCTTGCGTCCAAAGCATTTCCATGTGTTGAACATGAGCTCAGGGAGCAGCTTGCTGCAGAAGCCCTCTTAAAAGGATACAAACATGTTAAAATAGCCTATGCAGCAATGAATAGGATGCCAATAACTCTAGCTAAAGCACTGGATAAAGTTGTAATCCTTGAACACAATTTTAAAGCAACAATTGCTCGAGATAATGTAGATCCGCGTGAGGCCTAAAGGGCCAGGTGTGTGCCATGGCATGACAATTTGGTCAGCTCTGTTGAGGAGCAGCAAGTAGCACTCCGTGCTCAAGAACACCAGACATCCTGTAAACACATTTTCTGACAGACTAGACAAGATTGAAGATCTACTATCTTAGCTTCCACGTACCATCTCCCAACAATGTAACATTGTATCCAAACGACATGTCTAAGACAAAAAAATGGGAGGATTGTTTATCGGAGCGGTTCTAGTCGAGATGAAAGAATTGGTTCCAGTTAGGGTGATGAATGCTAAATCAACATCTGTAAAGATCTCAAATGGAACATACCTTGGTAAATTAGTGGAAGTTGAAGCTGAAAGGATACACAGTAGGCCAAGCGAGAATGCAAAGATTCAAGGTCTAAGATTGAGAAGTGTGACTGACCAGGCTGTTGTTCCTCTGCATTTGCAAGATTTGTAAGGGAAACCTCGATCCGTAATAGATAGGGAAAATAACGAAAGTGCTCATTGAATATCAATATGTTTTTGCCAAGGATGATGAAGACCTATGTTGTTTCTACAAGGTCTCACACAAGATTATAACCGAAGACTGTGCTCCCATCCGTCAACCCGTCAGGAGAACTCCTCTTGGTTTTCAAGGAGAGGAAGAGACGTATCTAAAAGGACTGCTTGAAAGTGGAGTGGTAGTACATTTCCAATCAGAGTGGGCCAGTCCTGTAGTTCTCGTCCATAAGAAAGACGGTGGTTTGCGGTGGTGCATAAACTATCGTAAATTGAACGACATTACTCGTAAAGATGCCTACCCACTCCCCAAAATCGAGGAATTTACACATATGCCTTTTAGCCTGTGTTGAGCACGGGGTTCCAAAGAGCCATGTAATTGGTTCTTAGTGGAAACATCTCCTCATTTATCTAAATGACGTGAATGTCACAGAAGAATCTTTCTCAAAACATTTGTCAAACCTTGTGGACGTCTTGGAAAAAAATCCGTTCATATAATCTAAAGCTAAATCCAAGGAAATGCATGCTTTTCAACATAAAGTTTTGTTTCTTGGACATACTGTTAACGAACATGTGACAGAGGCGAACTCGGATCTAGTCAGAGTGGTTAAAGATTGGTCAATACCAAGCAATGTGAAAGAAGTTCAGTGGTTTCTGGGATTGACCAATTACTCCAGCAAATTTATTAAAGGTTATGCTGATAGAGCTAGGCCACTGTATACTCACGCAGAAAAGTGTACCCTTTAAATGGTTGGATGAACATGACCCATCACTCAACGGCTTGAAGGAATCTCTTACATCTGCTTCAGTCTTGGCTTATCCCCTCAACTCAGAAATTGTTATATTGGATACAGACGCATCTAACAAAGCCATAGGAGCAGTCTTATCTCAAGTCCAGGATAAGGAGGAACGCGTTGTTGCCTACAGCAGTAAGCGACTTGGTCCTGCTCCGACACGCTACTTTGCTCTTTGCCATAGTTACATTCACGTCCCAGTTTCGTCTCTACCTTCTTGGAAGAAGTTTATACTACGAACAGATCACAGTAGTCTGACTTCAAATCAACGCGGTGGTTGGAAGAGATGAATCAGTATGACTTCGCCATAGAGCACCGGGCTGGGAATAAACACAGCAATGCAGACTCTCTGTCCAGAGTACCCGATGTTACGGATGGCGAATGCTATAATGCAGGGGCAGACCCATAAAAACTCCCCTGTGGTGGATTTTACCATTGTATCAACGTAAGCCAAAATTGGGGGCGTTTTGAGGAAGACATTGATGACATTGTGCCATTGTCCATTCGCAGACTACCTTTAAAGGAGACAGCTATTAATGATAGTGAAGCATGCAGCTTACTCCACGGTTACACAAACACTGAACTTCAAGAAGCACAGGCTGCTGATCCAGATCTTGGAATTTTGAAGAAGTGGGTGGGAAATTGTCCTCCTACTACAAAAGAAGTGAGTTTAGCACTGAGGCAATTCTGGCTCTGTTTCTCACAGGTTGTGATAAAGAATGGTTTGCTACATTATGCTTGGCAATGTCCAGACGGAGATGTGTGGTGTTGTTAATTCATTCCGAATAGTCTGAAACGGGAAGTTCTTTGCATTTGTCATAATCTACCAACAGCTGGACACCCAGGTATTTCACGAACACTACAAGGTGTAAGAAACCTATTCTGCTGTGTTGGCCTTTCATCAGACGTTGAAGATTATGTCACCCGTTGCAAAGAATGTGCCCTACAAAAACGAGACTGTAGACCTGGCCGAACTAGTCTTCAACAATATCAATGTGGCGGTCCTATGAATAGAGTCCAATAAGATATTCCAGGCCCTTTGCCTTTATCCAACGCTGACAACAAATATGTCTTGGTTTCGTAGATCAATTTACCAAGAGGACAGAGACCCATGGGATACAAGAACAAACAGCAGAGACAACAGCTAAAACATTCATTCGTGAGTTTGTTCCTAGGTTCGGTATACCTCTGGAATTTTGACTGCCATTTGTTTGACATGCTTTGTAGTTTGTTGGGAATTGCTAAACCCCGAACAATCCCATACCACCCTGCGCCTAATGGCCTTGTGGAGCGTTTAAACATAACTTTGCTGCAGATGATTAGGTGTTACATTGACCAGGGGCAAACAAACTGGGATGAACACCTGCCACTCTTGACATCTGCATAAAGAGCTGCGCCTCATTCCATCACAGATATTTTACCAAACAAAATGGTATTTGGAAGGGAGGTTTACCAACCAAAAGCTATCGCGCTAGGCGTTACTAGAGACCTTGGTCAGACCTTAGACACGTTAGAATATGTGGATTCCATCGAGCATGCTTTGCACACATCATGAAATAGCCAGAAAAACTTTGAAGGATTACCAGAGGAATCAACAACGCTGATATGATCTTCGATTTAACCAGCGTTTCTTTGCTATTGGGGATCTTGTCTATGCAAGACACACGGCTAAGACAAAATATCCAAAACTCCAGCTGCAGCGGAGGGGTCCATATGTGTCTTCTCGAAAGTATGGACCTCTCCTTTATCTTATTTCAGATCAGAAGGATTCCAAGGTGCTGCATCATGATTTTCTGAAGAAATGTCAAAAAGACAACATACAATACTGGGTGGCCCGAAAGAGACGAGATATCCAAGAAACTGTTCCTCAGTTAAAGAGACCCACACGGGGAACCCGAAACAGACACGTTGCAACCGGCCAAAGAACCACTGATTTCTGATTGACCCATTGGTCGCACCTCATAACTCGGAAAACATCGATGCAGATCACAAGACGCGTTCGGGACGAGCAGTTCATCCTCCTTATCGTCTAGATGTGTAACTTGCCTCTACATCCAGTTGACCATAGGTGATATGTTGAACCACAGCGGCACAACTTGAGGAGCTTTAGACAACCGAAAGCCACACATGACGCGATTTTGAACATTAACTTTGATGAATAAGTTTTGATAACTTTGTTTAAACTTAGTAGTTAATGTTTTGAAGGGACTCAAAAACTTGGAACCGGAGGGCAGTGTTGTGAAGTTTTATGTCACATCTACATTGTTGTAGATAATAGCACATGTTTGGCGAGAGGTGGTTACAGATATTGTCGGCAGTACGACCTATGAATTTCAGGTGCAACACTCTAGCAACTGAGGTACAGAAAATCGCGGCAAATTGTCAGGAAATGTGAATAAATTATTTTCATCAGATTATAATGTAAGTTTATACATACATGGTTTTTAAGAGGTTTCCATCCGGTTTTCCACCGTAATAAGGTTGTGTACAGTGTGTAGTGGACAATCCGTCGTCATGTGAAATACCCTTGAGTACTGCGTTAAACACTAGTCAACCAAACAAACAAATCTATTTTTTATTTATAGATTGCCATAATATTTATCGGTCCGACTAAGAAGAACTATTTTGACTGAAAACTCGCATTTGCGTGATTCGGCTTTTAATAGAGCACGAGACTGTTGATGCTCAACGCTTTGGAGCATGGCTGTTTTTCGTAGTTACGGTATCACTAAAAAATACTGTAATTTTGGACAGGGTCAAAGTTCAGTGAGAAATAACAAAAACTATTATTACACTGTAGTGAAATATCACTTTAATCGTAAGGAAAATCTTAATATATCATTGGTATATAAATAATATATATATATATATTTATCATGTACATATTAGTCCAACCACGCACATACAAAGGCATCATATATTTATCCGTATCAGATGGTTCACGTACTGTCCGAAACGGGACAGGCATCATATATTTATCCGTATCAGATGGTTCACGTACTGTCCGAAACGGGACTGCATTTTATATGAACCCCTTGACTTTGTGTAGCAGCTCACCACTTGGCAACCGGACAAGTTGTTCCATATCTGTTCTGTTATTTAAATTCAAAACGATTTACCTGGCGATTCCATGACATAAGTTTGGTGCTTGGAATCAGATTTTGTTTTCTCGTATGTTTTTTCTGAGGTGTGTAATTTTATAGAACGAATTCACGTGCTCTGTGAATTGCTTGATTTCTGCAGTTTAAAAAGTAATGGAAATATTTATTTATCTGCATTAAGAACTAAACTAAAATGAGCATTGACATCTTTTTGGCGGATTTACATGATCAACAAGGGGATGAATGCAAAAATGCCTTAGCGGTTTGAGACGCCTAAAGAGTCCCGATCTCCTTCTCTTCCTTCAATTGAACGCCATTTGTTTCATCCGCGTATACATCGTTTTTATAATACAGCGTTAAATCGTTTTTTGACCCAAATGCGCTTTCTCCGAGATATAATACTACTTCTACGGAATTAAGGGAGTGTATCCAGTTATCGTTTGATGTTTCAATGGTTTATTTGAGAAAAACGACCGATACGGCTCAACACCCATGTTTTTTTTTTTTTTTTTTTTTGTAACAGCTGAGCCAGCTCAGATTGACTGCAGTTCGATTTCAACATCCCCTAGCGGTGGATGGGGTCAATTTTACCTGTGTTGTTAGGGTAACAACAGTTACCCTATGTACCATGTTTGGTTGCCCAGTCAACATTTCGACAGCCAAAATCACCGTAGAACGACATTAGCGGGGACGTTTGCAGTAGTCCTTTTTTTTTAAGAACAGCAGCATGCCCCCCTTATGTCACCCCAACCTGTTCCACCAGATTTTAAATACTGTTTTGAAACCATGAATAAGTCAACTGCTTCATTTGAAGCCATTGAAAAGGCTTAAATTGACGCTAAATGAATTTTTATTCATTTAGCGCAGCAACCATACGCTTAATTAAATATTTTTCTTTTAGTGTCAAAATTCGATGCGATATGAAATATTTCTCATTTAGCGTTGGAGTCCTCCGAAGGTAAACGGAAAAATGTTTATATCGCGTCGATTTGTCATTTATAGTTGCAACATAGCGGACATGTCTTATTAGGCAATCGGCCTACTTCACCAGTTTTTAAAAATTTACGGTTATTACACTATTATTATACTATTAGTCCACGGTTTTTACAGTAGCTATTAGGAAATAAAATGTTTATATTGCATTACAGTTGTTGCTACTTTATCAGTGCATATTGCAACAAAAACCGACTTAAATTACAGTAAAAGGGATAGAACATTTTGCCGTTCCAAAGGGTAAACAAAAAATATTTACGTTGGCCAATATCACAAGGCGTCTAAAGGAATCTAAACAGCTGCATCGTGTTGTCTGAACGGTTTTGCGTTATAAGCAAGACAAGTGTCAACTTTTGGCCGAAATCTGTAAATTTGATACAAACTTTGTGGACAAAATAAGAGTGTGTGCATAAAACAATGCAACATTTTGGTGCTTTCATTTTTTGTCTGCAATCTAATAAAACAGCTCCCTTGTATAATGTGGACAGAATCCCATGTTTTACGACCAATCAAAGCTTCTCTTGAAAAGCCTGGTCATGACTTTTATGGAGTGTGCTTAGTAACGGGTCTTTTTTATTTAGAACTTTAAACAGCGACTCTTCATGAACTCCAGTGTTTTGATCTGTATGATCATGTTAGATCCAACTCTAATAAGAAAATATGAAGGAGCTAATATAGGTATGATTTTAAGCAGATTGATTATGGGCAGTATTTAGCCTGTTTGCCTATTTATGCAGTCCGAGCATGAATCCATGGGGAAATCCGCTACACAGCCCTTGTTGGATATTTGGAGGACATTTATCCTCTGGCAGCATTCCAGATATGACATTGATCTCTCCGTTGCCACTCTAAATCAGCTTGACCCTAACATTAAAATTCAGCCTACTGTCAGCCTGGAGATAAGGACTTTTTGATGTTAAGCTTTTCTTAAGCATACTGATAGTCATCTGCCACACACCTTTAAGGGAAGTATATTAAATTCCAAATAATAAGGTTACATACGAACAGTAGCACTCTCACTGCCTTCAACAAGGCTTGTTCCGTTTACTTTGAGAAAATATGCCAGGCAACTTCTTTTCGAAATTAAATCCAAAATTCTCTGTCAATTCAACAGATAGAATTTAAGCGAAGATCTAGAATCAGCTCCTATATTAAAAAAAACATAATCACATTGTGATATTGTCAGAAAGGACCTAACCTCAGAAGTTCAGAACTTGTAAGAACTGTCTGAAACAATATGTTGATGAAACCAAAAATGTGCTTGGGATTAGAGGCAAGGATCATTTAAGCTTTTATTAGGTCAAATCACATATATATCCCCAACACCTAGAATTTCTCTCTTCATAATAATTCAGTTAAAGATCATTTTGAATGAAATCATGAAACCCAAATTATTCCTTCTGAAGAGGATACCAAACCGAAAGTTTAGAGATGGTAGATTATTGGATTAAAACTCTTCAAACCTTGTTTTTCTGTATTAAGATAAACGAAACCTTATAGAAGGAAACAAATGAAATCAGAAGAATGTCAAACAATAACAAATATAATTTATTCAAGCTCAATGGAAAAAAATACCAATAGAGTTGATATAATAACTCGTATCTCTGTTGATACATGTATATACATGATGAGAGTCTATATATAACACAAAAACATTGGCGGTTAAAAAAAAACTATTAAAAGAGAAATAGTACACATAAAACAACAATGAAAACATTGTTAAGCATTTCAATATAATTTGTTGATAAAATTAATAAGATGTTTTCCTAAGTATATACAGATAGTTGATATACTGCAATACAGAAATTTCCCCTCTGATAAAACAAGAAAAATGACAAAAGACTGATATCATGTTAACTGAAGCGGACTATCATTTAAACACATTATTCTGTATAGATATCAAGAAGAAGAACACCATAAACATGCTGCAATTTCAGATAGCAATTTACATTTTCTATGAAAGGAACGAAAAAAAAAAAAAACCAGAAAAAAAAAAAGACAAACACCTTTAATCACAGTTCTTTATATACAGAGTTTCCTTGTGGACTAAGCTAATGCTACTGCCTTTTATAAACAGTGCTTAGTCGTTTTCGTTATCACAGGGTATTGCTGGACGGTTTTGAAATATAACAAATTTTCAAACAAACAATACTTTGCTCATAAACTGGTTAAATTCTGATGAGTAGTGAAAGACAAAATGGACACTAGGAGTACTTCCGCCAATTTCTAGTGTTATTTCACCCAGATAGAACCTGAACAAATGTTTGAACAATGTGAAGGTCACGGCAATGGAGATTTGAGCGCCTTTGTTACTGGTTTCATTACACATCAGACAAGATCTTCATCAAGGGAATACAACTGATCACTTGACCTTTGAAAGAAAAGCCAGAGCAAAGCAGTATGCGTTACTTGGATTCTTTGATGAACAGAAGCGAAGTTGAAAAATGTATTGATTTGTCAAGAGAAGTGTGTCATATGATCTGATTATAATATTACAGACTGCACAAAGATACGATATTTATCCCTCAGGCCACAAGTGGTCATATATCTGACTTCTGTACATTTAACCTCATGTTAGTTACCAACTGTATTATAAACTCAACCTTTCCCAAAATGCTGAACATATTTCCAGGGTCCAGTCCCTCCCGAAACAATTAGTCCCAAACATCAGATTAATTAGCCAATACCCGATTAAACACAGCCTTCTAAATGGCATGATGTCCAGCCAGGGCTGTAGCAGAACATAATCATGACACCTTGTACACAACAACATCACAATGAGTCATCGTTAGGAAACGTTAACCTATGTTTACAGAAAAGAATTCAACACAGATTTAACAAAAGAGGATGATATGTATTTACATGGCCATCTTTATCCTTGTAGAGAAGATCTTATAATCAAACAATCAGTCAAATTTGAAATTTTATTAAAAAAAACCCCACAGGGTTGTATCCCTAGTCGAGAAATTCTTGGGATGGGCTTGAGTCCATACTGAGTAGATTTGATGTTCCAGTCTTCTTTAACTGGCTTGCTAGAGATGCACTGATAATACTCTCCAGTTCATCAGCCTGAAATAAGATAGTGAAAAAGGAACTGAACAAAGAGCCGCCAACAAAACAGGTCACACATCTGATGAAATTTAATCCAAAGTCATTTTAATGCATGAAATTAAATCAGAAATTTATGGATATGAATAATATCCATTCATGAAAAGTGAAATTAAATCCATCTCAACTAGTCATGGAAATTTATCAATTTCATACCATCTAACTAATCATGAATTTTTTTAAATCTCAGTCAAATGCGAGCAATAAAGAAATTGTTGAATTTTAATTCAATGAAATCAGTGACGAAAATTTATGATATTAATCAAATGTTTAGCAGTCAGTAATGACAGTAGATCAGCCGTGGAAAGTGAGGCTTAAAATGCTATGTATCCAGCTCTGCAAAACGATGAATTCAAATTCAAAGTTACAAATAACATAAAAACAATAATGAAGTATTGCAGGGCAATCCATAGGCCCCCACCAGTACTTTTTAAATTAAGGACGGTTGCCTTTAAGGCTATCCTAAATAAATTGTGTTCACTTTCATGTCTTTCAAATGATCTGTGATGAAGCAGGTCCACTTGGG
>JARFOD010014329.1:0-24873 GCA_031763545.1 Mopalia muscosa
GTTCGCAGAGCTAAAGGGTAACGGGAAGCAGATTTGTTTGTGATGTTCTGTATTTGTGTCTGTCATCATATAAGTACCCTTGAGTACGACGTTAAACACCAATCAAACAAACAAACAAACATAATTGACTCGATTGGGAGTGGACCGTTTTAGGGCGCAGGTTTTTTTGGGTTGCCTTTAATGGTCCTGTCCGTTCAACACTGATGGTCGTTCAAGGAAACCTGATACAGAGATCAAGTGCCCATTCCAGAGCTTTTATCATTTATTGCAGCTCCCAGGTCTGACATTCCAACACGATAATGCCAGACCTCATATAGCCAATTTAAGGCGGAATTTTTCTTAGGAGCAGAACATGTATGGGATGTGTAGGACAGAAGACTCCGTCAAGTAAGGAACCCTCCACAGAATTTGCAGGAACTTGGTGCCATGTTAGTTCAATTATGGCGACGCATCCCTCAAGCTGTGTTCAGACGCATCATTCAATCCATGAGAAGTTGCGTCGCAGTTGTGAACGCTCAGGGAGGGCATACGCGCTATTGACATGCTTTCATCAAGTTGTAACTTACCATTTTTACTTTCTTACATTTCCGTAGCATTTCCGGTGGAACTGGTTACATTATGAACATGATTTTTATGGCACACCGTCCTTAATGGGTACAAAATGGAATTTGATCCTTATTTAAAACCACTTTTCTTGTATGTGCAACTTATCGACATCATAACGAGTGTAACGTTTAATTTTTTACTGAGTTTATATATAGGGGAGGGAGGCATAATGACAAATAAACATTTAGAAGATCAATATGTCCGATTGATATTGGCTTTTGTAGATATGTATATTTAAATTGTACATTTATGAGACACATTTTTAGGATTTATAATTAAAAAACTGCAAATATTTTCAATGGAACTAGTGCTGTAAATTTGGTGGAATGAGGCCGTCTTCGGCGACACATATTTTCTGTCATGACATTAATTGATAGCATAATTTTCGTAAAGAGTTAATTAGATGAAAAGCTAACAATTCAAATTAACATAAATTTATAGGTTGCAGGATCACAAAAGCATTTCAGTTTAAAGTTTACTCTTGATGACTATAAGGTATTTATTCATGTTCTAAAGAATCACATACTGGCTGATTACTTAAAACACCTAATTATTCGGGTATGGCAATTGCAATAGAGTAACGGTATTTCCGATCAAAGGGTTTAATTATTGTTTTATATACTCTCGCAAGATTATTTTATTTGAACGTAAGGATCGGATGGAAACCCAGAAAACAAGATAGTCAATGTCACCTTTCTAGACTCCTCCAAACATGAGAAATCCACCGAGGAACTTTGGACATGTGAGATGTTTTTCGAAGGAGGGTGAGACAAGGAGGGCGTCTACTAACATTAATACGACGAGAACATTGTTGGGATGAGCAAAATATCTCCCAGCTGATATGTATGTTGACCTAAACTTGATTAATACTGAAGAAATAAAGAGAGAGGAGCGGATTTGTCTATTCCGTGTGTTAAAAGGAGAGACAAAACGACATCACATTAACCATTACTCTGGATGTTGTCTATTAAATCGTCAGCTTTTTCAATTATTCATCATGTATAGATTCCACTTTAAAATAGGTCTGTCTGATCACCTCTGAGAGACGTATAGAATATAAAACTGATCAGGTTTCGTTGTATGTAACGTGATTTTATATTAATATGTCGTCAGACGTTTAGGTTTACGTGTATATTATGTCGCCTGGTGGGGTAATGTGTAAACTGACTAACACTGTACGTCTGCTGCATCCTTGCCACCAGTGTAGCAATGTGAAATAGTGATTTAAACAATAATTGAAAATGCACGGAAATGTCCCGAAGCTGACCAGAAGTATATACAAACGTCCACTTTACGATGCGTGAGGATGAACAGTTTGATCAACGTCTGTTTCCTAACGTGTTGATAACCAGCGATAAGATGCTGTATCGGTATAGTGAGTAAACTGTACAGGGAAACAATTAATTTTTATTCTAGTGGAGTATTTTTAGAACCTCTGATCGTAGGAAACAGACTATACCGATATTGATGTCCATGGAAATGATCTATATAGGGGATACGATATTTCTGCTCGAAACAGCCATGGAACTTAAACTCGAAATACAGTTTTCATGCTGTTATATTTAACTTAAAACGTGTACATGTGGCATATACTCGATACAGTTCAGATGGTTTAAGGTCTTACTGGCCCCCTTGGTGGATTTTCAGAACACCCGTTGAATTAAGTCTCTTATGCCGAAGAAAGCTTGAATACTCAGGATTACATATAAGCAGAAGTCTATCAAGTAGAAGTATGAAACCAGCCATTACCCTGTCTCATCACCATTGTGAGCAGGCCAGCGCTGATTGTTGAAAAAGAGCCCTCTAGCGAGACATAGAGAAACCTCCAAGGACATGAATTGGATGTGGAATCATAGGTATATCATGTTAACGCTGTTTCTATCGCTTTTCAAATGTATATTTTACCCATAATGCATCAGTCGATTCTGAAATTCAAACTGCGTGAAACGAACGAAATCCACCATATCTTGCGCAATGAGTCACATGGCAATATGAAAGTCCACAGAAAGTCACAATGCCGTTGGGACTGGGTAAGGCTGGTTTCATACTTCTACTTGATAGACTTCTGATAATATCTAACCTTAAGTCTCCTTTTCAAAGACACTAAAATTTAACGATACTGAAGACGACACCTTACAAAGAAAATGTTGTTTATTACTAACCGATAACCCATTCCATATACCAGTCATATACAGCCATGATGATTCTGTCTTTAATAGTGTGTCTTAATTCGATATGTGTTAAATTATTACTGGTAAATAATATATATAAGAGGAGAATATTTACCGTTGCTATGACAACAATCATAGTATTGCTATAAGGTGATACGGTTATGATCCCGTCCATGGCCGTATTGCTAATGGCTTAGGCTAAATCAGTGCTTAAGGGTATATAATAGTAGGGGCATTATATCTATTATATGTGTGGAGAAAGACAATTTTGCTTGCCTCCACCACGATGCGACCTCGGGGCTAGAACATTTATAAATATACTTTTTTTAGGATTAACCGACTGTATCGTCAATTTGTTGAAAATATCGTATTTTAAAACGACACCAATGCCAATATTTCCACACCATACAGTCCGTTGCGTCCTGTAACTGAAAGGCAGACATTTTCATATTATCACCAGTATATTAATTACAACCGCATTTGTAATATTGTCATTGTTGGTTTTTTTCACACGTGTATATCTAAATATGTTTTGTTTCATTCCCATCATCTATGGATCTGTCCTCAGTAGCCCTGTATTCAATCCTGCCTCGTCTGACCCCATGGCTGCATTTTGTAATTATCAATTACCATGTAGCTTTTCATACTGCAACTTTGGTATAAACCCGTGTTGTCGTGTGGCTAGGCTCCACTCTTCGACACAGTTGCGAAAAAATCCAGCTGCTGATGTAGTCTTGGTCAAAATAAAATCAGAACAAATCAGTAATGTGGTAATGAAAAAAAAAAAAAAAAACAGAATTGCATTGATATGTAGCTATATGATAGCATTACATAGCCCCGGTGTATTTCTACATTAGCAAATTGTCGGACAACGACGCCAGTAAAATTTACGGAAATAAACTGAATATCATTGTACAACATGATCATGGTTTATGACCAAATATTCTTGATACACAATGCCATAGAGGTAAGGCGGCGATGTTTTAAATTACACGACCACTGCTATTCATATAAAGAATAACAATTGAATAAGAAATTGTTCCATAAAATAAAGATCTAAACAGTTTTAACGGTGTCAAATATTGTGGTTGATTTCAGTTCTTCCTTTTGAACTGAAACCGATACACGTATTCGTCAGCTAGCATTCATTCGCTGCGCTCACTAAACCAGTTCTTCCAAATGTCGTCAAGAGTTAGCGCCCATGTCTACGTATCAATTCCTCGCCGCAAAGTTATCATTAAGACCTGGATATCATTTTGTACCTGTATTCGGCAAAGACACAGCGTATGCAAAGTGCTCACCTAATTGTATGTTGCCCCACAATATATGTTTAATTTGTTCATCCACGCCTATATGCACTCTTTCTTCTCTGATGGCCGCTAAGAATAGCTTATCGTTATACTCCAACACGCTAAAATTACTACACTGAACAAATATAATCACCATTATTTACTCTTTCCTCCACTCGTTGCTTATTTAAAAGCATCACGCAACGTCCCAAATGTCTGAATTGCATGTAGTGGTGATCAGAATCAAATGTATCCGAGCCAAATCATCATACAGTGTGAGACAGAGGTTCGATTAGAACACAACTCTGTGATACAGGTTTGGAAAATGTTCTAAAACACTCTACGGTGGTGCAATAGGTACACAAATTGAGTGATTCTGTATATGTCTCTGCCAGCAATGTTAAGTACGCGGTAACAGTCCATCTGACCATTTTGCAGATGTACCCATTGCTACTAATTAACAATCGATTGTGGCTAGTTCGAATTAAAAAGCCGGATTGCACATGACATAAGAAATTGAACGCATTTAAGGCACGTTAGGTGGTTGTAAGCAGTTCGCCACAGGCACCGTGCATCTTCTCGAGCCTAGAGTTTATTCCGAGCTAATTATGTATTGCAACCCTTTGTGGTTCAAGCGTATAGAATACCGCTACGCCCCCTGGCTGATAGAGTAATCATCTTTTGAATTAAAGCGCTTATAACATATGCTGAATGTTGTACTAAAGTATTGACAATTGGTTTAACTTTGTAAAGCCCTATTGTATGTAGGGGTGGGTACATATGCAATACATTAATTGAGTTGGTTGAATATCCCGAACATATTCTTTTTCGACAACACTTAATCGACTTTCATTATTGACGCTCACTGTCATTTGTACTAAAAGAATTATCTCGTAACGTAACATCTGATTGGTTGCGTAGAAGTTCCCACGCAACCAATAAATCGTTTAATATAGTTATCTATAACAGACTACTACAGTGTAAGCCCTGTTCTTTTGTGTAGACTGTGAGTATTTATTTTTGTATTTTGCCGGGCAAGGTCCTTTTACATATTGATGAAATATTCCGAGGTACTACTAATACAAAAGCTCACGTTCAATCAAACAAACAAAAAAGTGTATCTACATATATATGTCGATTTCTACATGCTACAAATTTAATCAATGTTCGGATAATTAACATCCAATAAAATTGATCCAACTTAATAAACTGAAATTGTGTTTTTTCTTTCAGATGAGTAATTAGCTAATGGAGAGGTTACCATGGCGTCTGCAGACAGCTCCTCCTCCTGCTATGGTAAGACAGACTTTCTGGTGGTGCCGGACCTTTCCGTGTATTCGGCGATACCCTCGCTCTCTTCACTTACTGACAGTAAAGCAGGGTTGTCTCCCCTGGGCAGCAGAAGACCCAGCAGTGTGTGTTCCTCTATATTCGATCTGTCGGGAGAGGCTGTACAATTAGAGCGGGCAATCAAAGACGGGGACGTTGTGATTGTCAGGAGAATATTACAGCTTTATCATGGCCAGTTCCCTCTTAATTTACACTCTAGCATTCTGGACAAGTCAAGCTGTAGCCGGAGTCGCTGCAATAGTCAAGTTAGTCAGGATGTAGATATTCTGTTAAGGAAGAGTCAAACATTGATTGATCGATATGACCGTAGGGAAAGTGTAAGCGTTGATGCCGATGGGCCGCTTATCTTCAGAACAGCCATTCACCAGGCTATCAAACAGAACTCTCTGGAAGTTCTCAAGGTTCTTTTACGCTATGGTATTGACCCTAACGAACCGACTTCTAACTGTAGACTTGACAGTATTACATCTGACGCGCCCTACTCCCCGAATATCAAAAGCCTTGTTAAACCAATCAGGTCACAATGGTTTGGAGAGTGGACAGCTCAGCCAGATCGCACAGTCAATGAGCCAAACAAACAAAATCTACAGAGCTTGGTATCCCAGAAGCCCTTCGATTTTCCGCTGAATTACAACCCAAATGAATTATTGAATTTACCACCACTGTACAGTGCTGTAGCCGCGGGGAAAACCCGTGCAGTGCAGTTCCTGTTGCGGTACGGGGCACTTCCTAACATTCAAGACAGCAATGGCTGTAGCCCGCTTCACCTAGCAGCTACTCCACAGTTCTATAGCCTGGAAAGTGTGGTGTTACTATTAGCCAGCGGAGCACGGATAGCACTCCCCGACAACAATGGTATAAGACCGATAGACATCAGACCACACTTGTTACAGGAGCAGTGTAATTTAGTGAACGCTATCTTGAATGGTAAACCCTTTTTGAAAGGGACAGAGTTTGTACATCTTCTCTCGGACCCTAGTAACCATGACAACCTAAGCAGCTATTCCTCCAATGTGTCTCGTTTTTTTAAACGTTTAAACAGTGACAGTCGAGTGAGGTCTAAAGACAGAAAATCTCGCTGTGAGTTCGGCCCGGAAATGAGGGAACGAGCATCTTCGGCTGGGTCTTATCGTAGCCTGAAAGGACACCGAGCTCAGCCTCCACTCGAGGATCGGGAGAGTGTTACTTCAGTGGTGAGTCCAAACACTTCCTTTACTTCCTGCTGTCAGTTTGTGACAACAGCACGTTTTCTATGTCCTTAAAACCATTATTAACATCATTGTCTCTTACATAGTATTAGATGTATGTCCAGATGGTTGAAGCGCTATATTGTCTTAAAACGTAGTTAAATGTGTTGCTTGCTTAATGCTACATAATTAAGTTATATGAATTGTGTGGATCGTTGTGCTGCATTAACTGGGATATGATGTTAAGGAATGTGATAAAAACGGTGTCACATGTACACACCAGACGGTTATAATGAGCCTTCAAATATCTTACAGCTTCATTACAAATCTATAAATTATTACAAAGACTGCTGCTTCTTTTGCTTGGTTTTTTTTTTATTGAACATCCAGATTGTTGGAGTTTCAGAAATAAAACGTCCAATTGCCTTCCTGAATGATAATACTACCCAGAACTTGTCCTTGATCTAGAATAAAAGATTGAGATTTATGTGCACCAATAGAGTATCGATAGCTTCTGATAGGACCTGTATCAAAATTAAGGCATTATTGAAGTACCGATTTCACTGGGTGACTATATAGAGCAACAATCAAAGCTCTGGTGGTTGTGAAGCACTGATAACCTTTTGTGGTTAAAGTACATTGGTTGTAGTTGAGTACCGATAGCTCTGGTGGTTGCAGAGTATTGATAACCTTTTGTGGTTAAAGTACATTGGTTGTAGTTGAATACTGATAGCTCTGGTGGTTGCAGAGTATTGATAACCTTTTGTGGTTAAAGTACATTGGTTGTAGTAGAGTACTGATAGCTCTGGTGGTTGCAGAGTACAGATAATCTTGGGGTTGTAGAGCACTGGTGGTAGTAGAGTTTCGAGATATGGGTGGTAATAAAGTATTGATATCTTTAGGTGGTAGAGAGTAACAATATATGGGTGATAATAACGTTCTGATATCACTAGATGGTAGAGAGTAATGACATTATGGTTGTAATCAAGTACTGATATCGCTGGGTGGCAGATTTTGTCGATACAAGGGTGTTAATAACGTTCCGATATCACTAGGTGGTAGAGTGTAATGATATATGGGTTGTGATGAAGTACTGATATTACCAGGTGAGGACGATAAGCACGATGTCGCAATAAACAAAAAATACTGACATCACAATATTGGAGTACCATCAGCATTGGGCGGTATCATGGCATCCATAACTAGGTGACGATTTTCGTTGGCAAGGTAATCTGTTGATGTAATTAACACTAGCATATAATTACATCTGGAGTCTAGATCACAGAGAACGTTATACCAGATAATCGAATAAACGTTCGAATTAATAATTCATATCAGCTCCATGACTTCGATTCAATTTGCTTAAATAAAATCATTGGCATTCGTTCTAGCAATAATTGATAGGAATGATTAAGCGTTTTGACGCAATTAAATTGGTTGGTTGTTGACGTCTACAAATGATTCTACTAATGTGGTGTGCTTGGTGAATGTTGTTGTCAAGTGCCATTGGGTGCAATATAGAGGTATCCCTACAGAATGCTTGCTATTGAATTCGCGCTTATTGATCGGCGCCTGTTAAAATACCTGCGGGCTGTCAGCGCTAGAGAGCAAGGGTATCTAACCTTACAATATGTCCTAGCGCCTGCCGATGACATCCAGGCACGGCGGCTAGTCACCAGACTAACCACTGTAATGGCTTCTAATTCTCCTCACCAACAGAATGTGTTGATTCTGTACCTTAGTGGTACGGTCTCTGTTGTCCCATTAGCACTCCTCTTATCCACTCGCTTTTAATTTGTTTTAGACGATGTCGATCAGCTTAGGACATTATCATGGTGTGTTGCGACTTTATTGAGTCATATATAGTATGCACGCTTTCACCATATATTTATATCAAGTAAAGTATCATTAAGGGTGTTTTTTTTAGCAGCGCTTAACTGGCAAATTGAATTTCGTAAATCGTCCGTATATAGATGTTTGGTTTCTGTTTCAATCATTATTGATGACTCTGTAAACAGGCTTACACGAATAAAACACCTGCAATTGTTTGTTGATTGAACGGTTACAATCTTTACGATATCTCCTTTGTCTCGTGCTTGCTGCACCTTCGTCACAACGGATGCGACTGGTTGTTTGTTTCTGTATCTTCGTCACAACGGAGACGATTGCTCATTTGTTTCTCTATCTTCGTCACAACAGATGTGACTGGTTGTTTGTTTCTGTATCATCGTCACAATGGAGGCGATTGCTCGTTTGTTTCTCTATTTTCTCCATGACGGAGGTTGTTGCTTGCTAGATTTTCTTTCCTCTCCTTTTTAACAGAAGGAATTGTTCTGTGGATTACTGTATCTACTTCATAAATATGTCAGTTGTTTCTCTATCATCGTCAGGACGGAGGCATGTGCTCGTTTGTTTCTCTATCTTTGTCATAACAGAGACGATTGCTCAGTTGTACTCTATCTTCGCCAGGTCTTGCCTCGTTTGTTTCTCTATCTTCGTCACAACGGAGAGGAATGCTCGTTTGTTTCTCTATCTTTGTCACAACAGAGGCATGTGCTCGTTTGTTTCTCTATCTTCGTCACAATTGAGACGATTGCTCTCTTGTTTCTGTATCTTCTTCGTAACGGAGGTAATTGGTTGCTAGTTTTCTGCTTCTCTTTTGTAGCAGAAGGAATTGTTCGGTGGATTGCTGTATCTACTTAACAAAGATAGCAATTGGTCTATGGATAACTAGACGTCTTTTATAAAGGGGTAATTTCTCGCTGAGTAATCTTACTGCATCTCCTTTTTAAAGTGAAGGCCTGGCCTGCAATAAAATGTTACACGTAACAAGGGGTAATTTCTTGTGTTCGTCTATGCCATTTAAATTTCTAGACGAGCTGTATCCAGTGTACAAAGAAATCTAAAACATTGGGTAATATTACATTTCACTCAGTTTATACCAGGGACTGGTTGTTCGAAGCGCTATTAAAGTCAATCCGCTATTAAAGATGACGTCACGCCACGCTGCAGGTCTATCTAATCGCCTCTCGCGCAACTGGTCCCAGGACATCATGCCATTGTCAACAGAAGAGTTCAGCTACAACTGACCATTCAAATCTCTTTCTCTGTATAACGCCCTCTTTTTTAAGGGGTTCCAGGACCTAGTCAGCTTTCACGGTTATTCAGATTACTTGGGATGCAACACGAGTGTAAGTCTCGTTACGTCATGATCCGGGGTGGCAACACCAAACATGCATGTCGTCTATCAGTGGTCGTTGGGAGATGTATATTTGTCTTCCTTAAGATATTTAAGAAACCAACAAATTATAATTCCACGGAAGTATGTTAAATGGTATCCCTTCAGGTGATGCATGGGTTATTCCAACCCAGACCTCCGTTTGAAAGGAGGCAAGTGGTACTGACTTACTACATATTTTTTTTAACGGAGACAATTGGTCTCTTTCTTTACTGCATCTGCTTAATACCAGGGGGCAGTTGGTCACGGGCTTTTCTGTGCCTACCTTTCCAACAGGATCCTGAAATTGGTTGCATTTTTACTGCAGCTACTTAAAAATGGTTGATCGCCTGCTTAACTGTATTGAGTGTATCATTTACACGTAATCTGTCGGTCGATTTAACCTACGAATATAAGTATCTCAATCATTATATGGTATTTGATGGATCGATACACCACATCACAATAAGTACTCAATCATTTACTGGTATTCTATTGATCAATATGCCCTAAACATATACGCATTTCAATCATTTACACGTATTCTTTAAATCGATATGCCCTAAAAATATACGCATCGCAATCAATTACTGGTATGGATCGATAAGCCCTCAAATATAAAAAAAATATCAGTCTACTGGTATTCTGTAGATCGACAACCCTTGCACATACACATCGCAATCAATAACCAGTTTTCGTTACACTCGATCAAACCTTTGGTCAATCCGTCACGGTAACACATGTTTCAGCTTATGTGTATCCCCCGATCACCAGCTTTTCAAACAGTTAAGAAATTCACGTGACTGTTTAAAGGCGTCCTAATTAACCTTTAGACACAGGTCTCTGGATATGCTGTTTTCTCCAAGTTATTGACGAAGTACTGCTCTTATATTCCTACTTCATTCTGTATCAACAGGTTTAGGAAAATAATGAATTGATAGAAAACCAGTGCTGTTCGGTAACTAGTCATCGCTCGATAATAAAAATATTTTGCGCAAAATATAAATGATGTTAGATCAAAATGGTCATTCCGCCAGGCTAAAACAGAAGTATTAGAGTTGGTATTCAAACTTTGTCTTATCGGTTTTCATACCGAAGATATTTTATTTTTGTTGACGGATATAACATGTTGATGGAGATAAAACTAATTAATCATCTTTATTTTATTGAAGACGAATCGTGGCAGGTTCTATACACTTGTTGCGACACTCCGGTGTATAGCCTGACGAAGGACCGCATAGAATGTCTCAGTTAGAATCCCCCATCACTTTCACTTGCTCGGTTCGCTCCCAACATAATAGGCAGAATAAATGATAGTGCCCAGTGACTGTTGGTGAATCTCCCAGGGAGTGTTTCTATAGACCGTCAAGATAACCTCTCATAAAGCACTGTTATCATCTGATTGATGAGCTCTCCCATAACATACTATTATGGCCTATCCAGGTCAAGGTCGATAACAGAATACAGAGGTCAGTTTATCAGACTTCGGAATGGAATACTGGGTCTACGCCTGTTCTACATATCAGGATTTGGTGGCATCGCAGCACTTTTTTCTGTATTATACATATGAAGATGGACAAATGCACCTTTTCTTTGAGCACGTGTGGCTTTCTAAATGAAGCTTATAATTCGAAATTGCTAACTGGGTCAATGTCCACTTCATCAAAATATTGAATTGTCTTGGTAAAGACAGATTATTTAATTTATTTATTTATTTTTCAGTTTTTTATGCGTTCCATGGTTTATCTTCTGGGTCCGTTCTTGTCTGTACTAATAACTCATGTACGCTATCATATTATAGCGGAGTGCCCTATTACAACATGCTAACCTAGAACACTTTATGTCCGATTTTTAATAACTGGAATACTCAATATCCTTTGAGTTTCAAATTATATGTTTAAAATCTATCCCACCGGCTGTGACAGTTTGGCAGGGACAAATTAAATACCTCCCCCCCTGTTATTAATATGAAGAGGGCTAATAAATGTTATACATCCGTCTGTCCTTACAAACCTAACAATTTGAAAACAATCCCAGCGATCATCATCAATTTATTTTACACATGCAAAGTCCAAGACGGAATTACATTTCATCAAATAAAAAAAAATAATATCCCCATCATTGAGTAGTTTTACAATATGAAGGTCTGTATACAAGTATATATTTGAATATTTACTTAATATCTTCAAAGCAAAGCAGAATGATTATGGTAAAATGATTGGTATGATGGTATTTTATGACATTCCAAAAAACAGTATGGCCGCCATTGCTTAATTTTATAGGTTTTTTACGTTTGGCAATATTATGGACACAACAATGGAATTTGGACTGTTGCTTCAGCATGTTTTAATAAAAATCTTGTTACATTTAATATTTCTCCAGGCTACATTTCACCAAATAACTCAAATTGGTGTGACATTACATTATTTACGTCTATAACTCGAGCAGGTGGTTGGAGGGAACTTCATGTTGCCCTGGTACTCTCAGAGCTAAAGCGGAACAGGAGGCCAATTTGTTTGTGATGTCCGTATTGCGTTCTGTTGTTGTCCTGTAGTTTGTCGTGTAGTGTCTTTGTTTGTTGCAAGTAGTGTCGTCTTGGGCTGGCACGTCGTCATATAAGTGAGTTAATCTTGAGTACGACGTTAAACCCCAATCAAACAAAAATCAAATAAGCTATAATTTGAAGACAAATCCACCTATTACCATTTGGAATGCACTATCTCCTTATTAATGCAATCGATTGGATTTCATTTTCCCAAGTTACGCAAATAAAGCCGCCATTGTATATTTAAAATATTTATCCATGATTGGCTGCTAACCGATTAGCTTGAATAAGAGTTCTGTGATTAATGTCAAACTGACATCCACGGTCCTCCAGTTGACATGATGGATTCACGTTGGGGGGAAATGGCGGACATGTTGTTATATGTAATGTGATTATACACGTATATGTACCTCGTGAAGTAGCACAATTTTGGGAACGTTGGACATTTTATTTCAATTTCAAACTCGGTAGCTTATTTAGTGGATGACATTTCTATTTTGTTACCAATTGTTCCCAGCTACAGTGCATGATACAAACAGTATCTCATCTCCTACACAGGTACGCTTAAACAATTAACATGTGTTTGAGGGAGGGTTGGGGTTCCATAATAAACAGACATTTTTTTTACGCTGATTAGTGATTAATAAGTATCTGAAAAAACAGGTAAATACTTTTAGTAGCTGTCACCATTTTCTACTCGCTAGTATGTTGTGGCGAATAGTGTGACATCAATTGGGCTTGTAGCTCTTCTCTCACAGAAGCGGAAAAAATATATCACATAGAAATTCCGGCGCATTAAAGATGGCTTCAGGGTTGTTTTTGTTGTTTTTTTTTTAGATTTAAATACATAAATGTATAATTCAACAATATTGTGTATTTTCGAAGGAAAATAATCGCTAAAAATGTAAATCGGGCCCTATTTATGTTCACTTAGAAGCAGAAACAAAAACATGTGGTATTTAAATTATCACTCGAACATCACTGAAAATGAACTATATTTGTTTATTCTTAAAAACGATAAACGTTTCTTAGTCGGACTTATACCGAACTGAAGCAGTTTACTCTTCTATAAAAAAAAAATTAAGAAAGGAAGTGTTCAAAGGTCAGATTAGAATTCCTGTTGGGAGGGAAGTTTTTCTGTTTTACATTCTTGATTCGTTTCAAAACAGGCAACCTTTTCACGAAAAATCTGTATCGTGTAAGTCAATCTGGCTGATTTTGATCAGGGTTTGATGTAAAATCTGTACATCCAAAGACAGCACACTGAGGTTTTTTAATTAGTTATGGACGACTTTCACAAACATATAATTGAAATAAAACAAAAACGCTCATTAACATACATGTGTTGCGACAGTGTAGCTGTCACTTCTGTAAGACTGGATAGTGCAATTGACAAATTACCTGCCCAACTCAAGTCATGACGAAAACCTCCGAACACAACTCGGAGAAGTTCGGGCGGTTTCTTCAATGGGAAAACGGCAAGATGTCTGCACCCCTGCATGTCTGCACAAGTTTGATAAACTATTGAAAAATGACAAAACAATCGTAGAAAATATCTGTTCAGTGGGTCAGAGAGTAAATGTTTTCTATTTTTAATCCTATTAGTGGTTTGACTTCGTAAGCCTATCGCTTTAAACATTTTGTTTGACATTTTTTGTGTAAAGTTTTAAATCAAGGTAATTTTCTTCTATGAGAAACGGAACATAATCAAATCAATAAAACTGAAAACTTAAGAATAAGGACCAATTTAAGTTGCTCTTCCATTTATGTCAATTCAATGCCTCAAAAAAAGTATGAAAGGCATAGTGCCATCCATTCTTTCGCATAAAGACCTTTGTAATAAAAATAAAAAATCAGCTCAATTTGTCTATTTTTGTCTAGAGTTGGCAGTGCCCTATACAACTAGAAGTTTACTATTTTATATTTTCATTGCAATTTCAAATTTATATCCATTTTTCAAACCAGTCAACTATCAGGTCTTAATAACACCTAGTAGGGAGGGTATATTTTTGTTGATATACTTGATGTATCGTCATTTATGGAAACCAATGAGGTTTTTTTGGGGTCGTCAAATTAAAAAGTAACCAATATGATTGCCATATGTATGAACATCACTCTAAATGGTGAGCAATGTGATTTTCATAGGTTGACTGTTAGTTTTATTCATCTCACTTCCATAGGTATAAGCGTCCACCTAAATAGTCACCAATATAATTTCCAAAGGTATAAACATCGCTTTAAATGGTAACCGATGTGATTTTTGTATAAAAAAAATCGGCTTGAATGGTTACCAATCAGATTATTGAGGCCAGCAATTTTATTTTTAAATTTGTCCTTCAGGTTTAAAATCAGAAAACCAAATGTAAGACAGGTGTCTTTAGTTTATTAAGCTAAATGGTAAATCACTTACAAAGTACGTAGTTCCCTAGTTTGACTTGTTTAAAATTAAGCGAGAAAACAGGCAGGTAGCCAGATGCGAGGACAGATATTACAGATATTACAGTCGGCCCATTTTATCTCACTATCATATAATGATGACATAAAGATAAATGTTTACATCTATTACTAAAATCTTGTTTTCATGTGAAAAACTAAGTTTTAAAAACGTGTTTCCATCAGTTAAAATGTTGTTTTTGACATTAGATAAATCACAAATTTAATATGACTGCGTATCAGTCTTTGAGAAATAGTTCAAAAAGACCTTTCGTCTTCCAAAGCCTTTTGTTCAGATTTCTGTTTGCGTCCTTGATATTGTATGTTGACAGTTTCTGTGCTTCGGTGGAAGACATTGGGGAAGAAATGACAACCTTCTGCTGTCTCGACAAAATCCGTCTCTGTTTTTCTGAATCAGTTCCATATCTCAACATCATTAACATGTTTCTGTGATTGGTGGTTCATGATGAAACTCGGACTAAAGTATAAAATTGTATCGGATATAAATGGGAAAATACCATATCGGGCATCTGATTCAGATAGTACGCTTAATGAGTTTATGTTCAACTTCATTTGAAGAACATCGTAGTTATTATTAGACCCGCCATTAAAGCTATATGTTTGCTACTATTTGCCCAGTAAAACGTACAGAGATCCTCTTCACTTCACCATGTGCCAATAATTGTTGTAATTCTGTTGACGGGTGAATGAGCTGAATGTCGATCGATTAGGGATTCAATAATATTCACTGAGCCGTCCCAGGTCAACGAGTTTATCGTTACTTTAGTAAATGTCTGCAATTTCTGCTCCGGCCATCCACTTCATCTGTATTGTGTAAACAGGCTCCAGCCGAACCAACCATTCGTTAACGTATTGCTATTGTATTATCGTCTATAAGATAGATGTATTTGATATAAACCCATTGGATCATGATGATTGGACAGATAAATTCCAGAAGGGTCAAACACCAAACGTTTTAAAAATCGAAGTGGCTTTTTCCGTCGACTGTACTTTATAATAGAATTTACTTTTTAAGGAGATGGAAGCATGACTCTTGCGCTTAATTCGACATGGTATACATCGGGCGGTAAAACAGTGAAACAGCTCTATGTCGGCCTATGCAGGCTGACAAAGTGTTCAGAAGATTAGGAAAAGACACGGAAGGATAAAATCGTAGAATAAACCATACTGCGAAGGACGATTTTGTGTCGCACTTGGAACAGAAAAAAGAGATTCGTAAATGTCTGTGAAGGCCCTGGATTGTCCGTGTCCTATAGGCGTCTGGCCTTTTATAAATAGTTCAGTGAATAGTTGTTCCCCAAAACAACCTAAAGTTTTGTTACTGTGGGCTATAGTGAAAGAGTTACTACAAATACATAAGAGACTAACTTACACTGGTCCTCGGACAGGCAGAACGAGGACCTCGCTTTCTGTTGCAAGAGTTGTCGTTCGGTACTCTTCTTTGCTCGCACAGGGGCCTATGTATAGATAGTCGCCCGAAAACCAGATCCTTCACTTATCTTGAGACCCGCCACGATGGACCATTACGGTTGTAAAGTTTTAAACCCAATTGCCGGCATATTTCCCGGATAGACCTGTTATTTTCGAAAATACTTCAAATAGTGAATATACAAAATCTTTATATGTTTAAAAAGTAATAAAATTATTTGTAGTTTAATAACAATTCATCATACACGGGTAGAAAAAAGAATTACTCCGCACCACTAATTGTTCAATACAAGCTGAATTATTTTTAACTTAACAAGCAAAAACAAAAAGAGAATATTTATATTGTTTTTTTGTTTTTTTTTTAAGCTACATAGACCCATGGCTGCATCGCAAGGCCACGCGAGAAAGGTCTGGTTCACATCGAACTATAAAGATAGAGAATTTTGAGGAATATGTTCACGGAGATACAAATGACATCATATGCGGTTTCAGATTTATCACACGAAAACTAAACAAAAGAAATATATTTGCTACTACTAGACATCTTCTAGATGTAGGAACAGGGCTTTTATAAATACTGACCAAATAATAATGAAGGAGGAACAGGCCTGATAAGATGAAAGAAGTCCTTTGTACCCAATATATTTTTTTTTTATATCGTCTGTAATAATTTAGTGAGCAGACTTGATTGCCTTGAACAAGTAGAAGACACAAGAAGTTCTTTATGGTTTAATCTTCCAAGTGACAACAAAATGACCCTATATAAAATACATGTACTCGATCAGGCGAATTAAATAGTAGTTTGTCGTCCGAATTAATGATAAAAAGTTCATCAAACTTAAAAAAACTTTAAATGATGCCTAAATTAACTAAAAGTTCTAAAACGCTGGCTTTTTTAGTAATCAGAAGGCCCACATATTGTCATACAATACAATAGAAGTTTTCAGTGCAGAAATATTATTTCCCGACTAGATAGTGTACGGGCTACAATGGACCAATTATAGCACAGTTTTTCTATTAGGATTAAAGAGTGACAATATTTCTTTCTTTTTTTCCATCACATTTCTAACAATATTTTTGTTTCCACGCCGATTTTCGGGATACTCCGTTAACATGTTTAGACATTTTCACTGAATAACAGTTCTGGCACCAGCTATGTGGAAAATCGATTTTGCATTTCACTGAATACCATTCTGTAACCATCAGGGCAATCTATAGCTTTTTAACACTGACTGTGCTTTGGTATTAACAGACGTCATTCCCATCGTTCCAGTTTCCCGCAGTACCCGAACGACAGTCTTGTGGTTGAACACATTGGCCTCAGCTATCCTATTATAGAGACGTTCATGGGAAAATGTCAAAAGTAAAAAAACGGAATGTCAATCTTCAGAAAATGTGACCACACGAAATACATCGGCCTTTACTGAAGTTCTATTCACCAATCTGCTATACGGATAATATACCTAGTATACAAGTATTGGCAGGCTTGCAGCACAAATTCACTATCTGTACGATGTATGTATATATGCAGTAAATAGGACTTCTGTTCATTTTATAGCCAACCTGTCGATCGGAAGAGCTCGATGTTTTCGGCAATAGTTGTTGCTTCTAGTAGTTTGGTTCTGAACCGCATTACTTTAGAACAAATTCTTTTCACGGGAATTTTAAAATAAAATATATATACTAAAGCAAACGTATGACATGTTGAAAAAAACTGCACGTGGATTTGGTTGTTGCTGTGGTTGCTAATACTGCCGCAGTTATTGATCCATTCGCTTTGACTCCAACTGTGATTCCGATCCACCCGTCAGCTCTGACTCAACGCTGATCAAAGACAAGGCGATAAACAGATAGCAATAATATTTTCCATTCTCAATTTCATAGCTGTAAAGTGTTGATTTTTGTAAAGGACCTGTTTTTTTTAATTGTTTGTATATTTTACGTTTTACCTTTAATCTATTTATTCACAGCCATAATTTGTTTCAACCAGTAGGATTTTATACATATACTCCCCCAAAAAAGATCCGTCGTCATATAAGTGAAATACCATTGTGTACGACGTTAAACACCAATCAAACAAACCCCCAAAAAAGAAACGCAACATTCATTTTTTTAAATACAGAAATAAGTATCACATTACATTGAAATTAAGCACACTGGTTGTTCATATTTTGAAGTTCATTTAAATGTCAAAATTTATCACATTAAAGTCCATAGCGCTCAGATGACGTCAATGCAGTCAATATCTGTTGTGTCCACCATTAACCTGTAATACAGCACGGACTAGTCTCGCGTAAACCAGACTTCTCGCGTGAACTTCGACCACGGCTACAGAGTCTGGTATCAGCACATTTTAAACGCTGCAAAAAGAAAATGGCCGTCATATGGTCCTGTTATGTACAGTTGGATTTCTGATAGGTTATTTTTTAAATATATTTTAAACATTCAATCAAACCCAAAACCTATAAATTTATTTACAAATAAATTATTTTGGGGTTTTATTTGTTGAAATTGGAAGGTATTCAGTCCGTATTCGAAAACACGTGTGACCAAGATCATTATAGTAAACAATCACGATATTTTGCTTCTTTGTTGGAGTAGGCATTGGTTCGCGGTTGTTTACTAATATAATCTAGGTCACACGTATTTTAAAGTACGGACTGTATACTTTTCAACTTCAACAAATAAATCTCAGATTAATTTAATTGTAAATAAATTGTTAGGTTTTGAGTTCGATTGAATGTTAAAAATATATTTAAAAATTAACCTATCAGAGAACCAACTGTACGATAATAGGACGATATGACGGCTATTTTCTTTCTGCAATGTTTAGCCCGTTCTGATAACGAGAGAAGTCTGGTTTAGCGAGAATAACCTCTATCGTGTTATCCGAGTCGAATAAGGGTACATAATCTTGTCCCATCTAAGGGCTTTCACCTAAATCCACCGGCCAATGGAATAAGCCGGTTCAACGACAGTAGGAGCATACGACCGAGAAAATAACGACGGGAAGCAGTGCTCGAAATTAACTTATAAACATCATCCATATCAGGTTCACAGTTTGAAAAATAATATCCAAATCAAAATCCAGTCGTCGCTCTATTTCTTGGGGTCTCAATTTTTAGCGATCAAGTACAATTAAGCTTTTCAACACAGAATGGTTGTACGCAAGCTTGGAAGTAAGATGGCGACGGTTTTAATCCAATGTTGGAGTCTGGCGATGTGCGAAAAGAAATATTTTTAAAAAATACACGTGATTGTTGTGCGATAGAAGATATATAGGCTGGGGTCAAACGATTTTGGGTGTATGCTGCCAACAGAAATCATTTTTTTGTTTGTTTGTTTGATTGGGGTTTAATGTCGTACTCAAGGGTATTTCACTTATATAACGACGTGCCAGCCAAATGGGTGAAGGAAACCGCCCTCGACACCACTGGCAACAAACAATTGTTTGTTTGATTGGGGTTCAACGTCGTACTCAAGAGTATTTCACTTATATGACGGCGTGTCAGCCCAATGGGTGAAGGAAACCACCCTCGACCCCACTAGCAACAAAAAGAGACAGATTGGGACAAATACAGGACGACAACAGCAGGACCCGATACAGGCACCACAAACAGATCGGCTTCCTGTTCCCCTTTAGCTCCGAGAGCACCAGGAAAACATGAAGCTCCCTCCAACCGCCCGCCATAGAAATCCAGCATATGAGGTTAGACCAGAATACTACCAAGCATCGATAGGTCGCATGGTCTCTCTATAGCGGTCTATATATAGAGGTATCATGTGTTCGTATGATGGAGGTTTAGGACTGAAGACGAACGTGTATCCATGTTGGGTGAGAGGATCATGTGTTCTTTATCAAGATCAATTCCCAGGTTGCAACCAGGGTGGCAACATGAATTCTAATACAATATATGGAATGTTTCTATGTTGCTGTTCAGAATGAAATATTGGATACAGAGCAGTGGCTAGGCATTAATATTTTACCACGAGGTAGTCAGTTATAGTTTCAATAGAGGAAAAAATATATTCAGGCGCCCGAGCACCTTTAAACCTACTATAACCATAAACCTCATGTTTTAATCCAACTTAGTTGCTAACTCTGCAAATCAATTTATCATTCTAGTTTTTTATTGACTGTGATGTCAATAATTCTTACAAGATTCCAGGTAAGCTTGTCCGTTTTCACCGGCATTCAGCAAACATTCGAAAGCGTTCACGGACAGTTTAGTTTCAAAGCCGGAAACAATTTTCTCCACTGCTATAACAGGTGCACCAATAAAACCTACGTGCACGGCTACTTCGGTTTCCGGGTCAGCATTCGCCTCGTATCTGGAACAGGACCATGCTTGTTTGGTCAAGAAGAAAATAAAAACTGTTCCATGTATATTTTTTTATTTTTTTTTTTTTAACTGACTTTTCTAAACCGAACGCTAAAAGTAGGCTACAGAATAGTATAAGTGGTCTTACTGTAAAACTTTAACAGAAATAAATATAAGCGTACTACTTTTTTCTTCAAAAATGATATTTTGTCCGCCCAGTTCACTAGGTATTCCTAGAGGAAAACCTGGAAGTATAGTATCACGACTATGCATATGGAAAAAAAGTTGAATCATTGAAAACAATTGGCACTCTAATAAACTTTTCTATTCATCTTTCCGTTTCAGAATGGACAGTTTTAGTTTGGACTTGTGTCTGGTTTCAATTTTATTGGCAGAGACACCGTGTTCGAGTAATTTGGTATTGTTACAGAGCTACATGATCAAAGAGATTATCTCGGAAAGCAAGTTCGAATTGTTTCCTCAATTCCGTTCTTAGCTTTGTTCGTTAGAGTGAGTTGGAATACAAAATAAAAGACAAGCAACATACATAGAACAGAAACATAGAATGCTGCGGTAAAGGGAATTTGTCTACACATTGCAATCGAAATATAACTCGTACAAGCTACATATGCACATTGAATAATTTTCATTCCAATGACTGAGTAGAATCCCAAGCCAAGACAGCATCATAATACCTTATTCTTTATTAGCTGTTGATGAAAGCTAACCAGGACATACCTACTGGCAGATATCACTCGCATCTTTTTACCCTGTTTCAGTTTACGCTGGGTCAACACTTTACCCAGGTACGGACTACCTCCACCTCCACATCCTAAAATGCCGGCTCCTATCGTAATACATTCTACATCATACTCGGAGAGGCTCCATTCTCCGGTCAAGGAGTCTACGTCAGGCTGATATGTGAAAGGATTTATCAGTTTTTCGTCAATGTCAGTAAGTTCAGATAGTTTGTGGCCTGTTGTAGTTACAACTTGCAGCTGTACACCTTTGTCTGCAAATATCACATAATTGGATAATAGCATTCAGGAGTGAAATAAATACGATTGTTTCATAGATTAGAAACATGTATATCAGAATTAGATAAAAGTGACATTTATTATGATTGTTTCATAGACAATGAAAACGTAAGAAGAATAGAATTTATAAACAAAAAAACATACAAACCGATTATACTGACATAATTTGTACAAAAATGATTTACAAATAATCATCTATAGTTAACTTTTATCTAATATAATAATCATATTTACTGTGTAATAGTTTACCGCTGTACTACACTTCGGATTGAGACCCTAAATTAACATTGAACATGTCTACATTGGTAGAAGATATATCTCATAGACTCATTTGGCGACAAACAACAAGAAGCAACCACTTGAAAAAATCAACATGGTGCTAAACACCAGAAACTGCATGTCAACTGAAAGCATGCATATGTGTTTTTCAAATATATATTTTGGTCTTTCCCTTTAAATATCTGTTACTAGGTCACTTTTACGAAGGCTGCATTCATTAACAATGCTCACCGCAATCCTCTGGTTTTAAATTATCTCCTTTCAAATCTTGAAACCTAAGAGAATCCAATCGTATCGCGGAACCTCCAACAGCATCATGGGAAAGGTCGCCAATGACCTTGACCTTTATTCTACACGCGTTTCCAGGAAGATAAGCCAGAGATATGTCCGTCACTTCCACTAGCTGCAAGCATTGAAGAAAAAGGAAATAATAAATTGAGCGATATTTAATGTTATAGAGCTCAGCGAATAAATGGCGTTTTTCTGATAAAATAGTCTCGGATTCGAATCCCGGTTGAGGCAAGCAACTTTTTTGCTCTTCAATTATACAATATATATATATATATAAAGTAAACGTTAAAGGGCTACCTGTATAGAAGATGCTTCAGCACCGAATCCTACAGCCATTGTTCTAGCTCTTTCCACAGCTTGCTTTCTGGCCATAACTTTAGCTTCTGAGAAGAGCTCTCGTTTAACTTTCTCCACGGCAGCAGCCGGTTCGTCCGATTGGCTCAGCTCTGATGTACCTTCCTCTGCGGACTTTATGGCGTCGGCAAAGCGCTGCTCTCCGATTAAGTTCGTTAAGCTTACTACATAGTCCACAGTACCCGCAATTTGACTCAGAGCAGCTCCAATAGCGTTTGCGACCTAAACAAAATGCGACAAGTTGTGTCTCATCCTTGCAATATTTGGTATCGTTACAATGTGTTTTTTATATTTCACACATTTACAAATATTCTGAATCGTCTTTCTCTGCAGAAAAATAATAAGTAAATTATTTTTTTCTAAAACTTACAGAAAAAAATATTATGCATAAAAAGCAGATTTTCACTACCTATTTTTCAAATTGCTTATTCTTTTACCCCATTTCCGTCAGCTGTTCAATTTTCAAGCTCAAGAAAGGTGCTAGTATGTGCACTGAAACGTTGCTCGATAATAAATATAAAAGTTGAAATCCGTAGAATTGTGTTATGTTACCTAATAAGTGGTGTCTTAGCAGCTTTTTAAATGGCTATTAAGGGCAGACAAGGAGAAAAAAATGAAATTTTCAAGATATTTTGTTTACTTCAAAATAAGGTGGTTTGATCAGCTGTTTAACGCCGTTAAGTTTAGTTTTGTCCTGGTCAACCAGTACACTTCCACCTCCAACCAGTATCACCACCGTGTCTGATTTGCTCGTCTGTTCAAGAAAACAAAACAACGAAAACATAATTTAATGGAGGGCTTTCTCAAAGATATCGGATCTCGCGAAAGAAAAGTTTATTTTAGTGGTTTGATATTTATATTACATCGAAAAAAAACTTTAAACTATATAAACAAAAAACAATAACAACAAAAGAAAGATCCATGAAGTTAGTTAATAAGTTGTATTAGCAATCTGTTAATAGATATGGAATTATTTTTGATTTGATCCTTTTCGGAAAGGCCTGTATTCCCATTTTCATTATAGGGTTATATATTTTTTAAATATAAGTTGTAAAAAATTAAAGATTACTTCAATTTATCACAAAACTGTATCTCATCTTTATAGCCTTTGATCAATAGAGTATTTACAAGCTGAAAACATAGTAATCCGTACAAATCTACCTTCATTTGGTCTACACAATCATCAAGTAAGTCACGTATCTTGCTCATCACTGCTTCCGCTTCATCCAACTGGACCTGTTCATTTACCAAGTTCCGGTCACCAAGATCCACCATTCCAAGCCTGACCGCCGCGTCTGTAGTCGTGAAGGTCTTTCCGCCAAAGGCTAAACCTTCTTTCAGCAGGCGGTATCCAGTACTCGTAGGACCAATGGTAACTTTCTAATCACCGCCAACGTAAGGATGATAATCTAATATGATTATGTTCCGTTTATTTAAGGATTAAATTTTGCAATTTCTTACAGCTGACATATCCAGAACTTATGAGTTTTCACATTTTGCACAGTTAAATAAATATATATATTTTTTTGTTTGGCCTCAACACGCTTGTCAGGTTGTTAAAGTTAATAGGCCATGAGTTTGGAAATCTATGTTGAATTGAAATTACAATATACATTATATATTGTTATCCCAGGTTGAAGTAAACGAATAATATCTTTAGTCTCAAATGTTTTCAAACAAATCTACTATTCGGGCAATTTCAGACCGTTCTATACTGTTAATCTGTACACACATATCAATGTCAATCAGGCCACTATTTGGTCAACCAGAAGAATCAAGTCATACATTTTATTTTATGTTATGTGTGTATCTCACCTTTGGTGAATGAATAAAATAAAATAAAGAAATAAATAAAAGGCATTACCTTTGTATTCCCTGATGCCGTTATATTAACCAAGGAACCACCTCCAAGTCCGATACTTAACACATCTGGCATTCGGAAGTTGGTTTGAACATCACCTACCTGTAGATTCATCAGTGTACACTTCTAGTTATTTTAGCATTGAATGAGACTATCGAGCAACATCACGTCTCAGTATAAACCAGTTGCCAACGTGTCTCAATACATAATCGTTTACCGGGGTGTCTCAATACATAATCGTTTGCCGGCGTGTCTCAATACATAATTATTTGACGGCCATCTCGTTAGATAGCCGTTTGCCGGCGTGTTTGAGTATATAATCATACCCCAGTAGATAACCATTTGCTGTCGTGTTTCAGTATATTATAATACCTCAGTAGATAACCATTTGCAGTGGTGTTTCAGTACACGATAATACCTCAATAAATAACCATTTGCTGTCGTGTTTCAGTAGATGATAATACCTCAATAAATAACCATTT
>JARFOD010014341.1:0-11254 GCA_031763545.1 Mopalia muscosa
TGTTGTCATCCTGTATTTGTCCCGTCCTGTCTTTGTTTGTTGCCAGTGGTGTCGAGGGTGGTTTTCTTCACCCATTGCTCTGACACCTCATCATATAAGTGAAATACCCTTGAGTACGATGTTAAACGCCAATCAAACAAACAAACAAACCCAATCAAACGAACAACAAAGAGACCTGTCAAATTCATATGAGACAGATAACTTTTTATATGGTATTAAATGACAATCAATGGTAACAAATTTGCTTTGGGTCGGAGAATCCTTTGACACTGTGTTTGTTTATTACCTCCATGTTTAGGCGGCCACTACACGTCTTACTGCCTGAACCACCTGAATGACCAGTGGTACGAATACGATGACCAGTATGTAACAGAGGTGGACATACAACAGGTGATGACCTGCGAGGCTTATGTTCTCTTCTATAGGTAAGTCTCTTCAGCTGATAATCACTATATTGTGCCATGTATTGGAAGGTAAACTCCTTTAAGTGCTATAATTTGAGGCTAGTTAATGTCTGCCACAATAACAAGTCTTTTCTAGTGATCACCTTTATTTAATCATAAATTACATGTAGCACTGCATAAGAAGCAAAACTCCACAAAACAGATGTGTTGACAAATCACATAATCATCACTGCTTTAAAGAGTTTATAAACCCCATTTATTTCAGCTAAATTCACTAAGAGAATATTTTTGCTTAAACGTTTTATTGATTTAGAATTGATGTATCAGACTCTTTATCACACACATTATCAAATAGAGATTACGCAACTCAGTGCACTGTATCAGTCCTGTACAGAAAAAGGACATCTACCTGTCTGTTGTTCTGTTAACAAATTATTAAATTCATTTCAAGTCAGTAAAATGTTATATGATGAGACATACATGTGTGTGGATGTTTCCAAAGACTTGGAAATCAAACTGTCTAAATGTATAGGTTGCAGTGAAACCCCCAAGTCTACTTTAGAAAACCTATTCAAATGTAGATAAATAAAAGGATTTATTTTTAATTAAGTCCGATATTGAATACTGTTTTCGTGATTTCCAGGAAGAAGAATGATGCTTTGTTAAATATGAGACAAAAAGCAATGGAATTAATGGAAGCTAGAGAGGTAAGAATACTTGTTGTTAGCTACCTTTGTATGTTATTATCAAGAACCATAGACAATCCCAAAGATAACCGTAGCTTTTATTGGTTAACTGTTTTTAGATCATAAGACTTGTGATTGGATAACTTCTATTTTGACTGAAATATGGGAGAGTAAAATTTACCATGGTATCTTGATTGTTTGGTAAACATTTGTGGATTAACATCATATTCAATACCATTTAAACATGTCTTAAGTTTTATATTATTTTTTTTTTAAGAAATGAAGCAAGTATATTAAATAAATTATTGTTTTTTAAAGTCCCAAAATACATTTGTCATATCTGTTTTATTACTTTATAATCCATGAGAATGATGTCCACCAATGTAGGTCATTTTTGCTATTAAATTGCATTTTGGTCATCTTCTATTAAGAGACATAAAACAGTCATTAAGTTTGGCTATCATACAGTAAATTAGCCAAACTTAATGACTGTTTTATGTCTCTTAATAAAATATTACCAAAATGCAATTGTAAGTGTGTAAGTCCACTGGTGACTACTGTTGTGTTTATTGTTTGGTCTGTATTTACTTCCTCAGCCCAGTCTACTGCAGTTCCATGTGTCCAAACAGTGGATCAACAGGTTCAACACCTTCTCTGAACCAGGCCCCATGAATAATATGGACTTCCTCTGTCCTCATGGTGGTAAGTTCTATATTCACACAAATCACACTTAGTTACTAAAAGATATATTGTTTACAAAGTACTGCTGTCGTTGAACTGTGGGGCAGCAACTAACATCATTGCTTTACAAAGTCTTGCACTGTGCAGGCCCAGAAAAAAAATCTATGTTCCCCCAGTTTTGGAAAACCTTATTTCAGTGGTGGTCAAGCAACATTTCTAGTTTGAGAAAAAGAGTTCAAAAAACTTCAAATGTGGTTAGGAGGAGAACAATCAAGATTACTGAGGACAATGTCAATGCGGCAGCATTGTTTTTCACCAGGACAAGTAACAAAAAAGTGGTTATTTTCTAGCCCTGCAGTGTGGTTTCGAAACTCTTGTTTTATTGAATCCATGTTTTAGACAACATGTGTCAGTGATTGCGTTTTGTTATTTTCAAACCAGTGAAATACCCTTCTATACCAATCATTCTATAAAATTTGAGATTTAACGAAAAAAAACAGGGAGCCCCCTGTTGCCCTTGTGCTCTCAGAGCTAAGGGGCAACATGAAGCTGATCTGTTCAGTGATGTCTCTGGTTTTGTTCGGGTGATTGACCTGTCTTGTTGCCAGTGGTGTCGTGGGTGGTTTCCGTCGCCTATTAGGCTAGCACACTGTTACAGGAGCGAAATAACCTTAAGTATGGCATTAAACCACAATCAAATTAAACCACGAATTGCAGCAGTCATTAATAAAATACAAAACCCCAAGCAAATAAATGTTTAAATGTTATTGTATTTCAGGTGTTCATCCTAACAGAGTGAGCTACGTGGATGAGCTGGTTGTTCCTCTACCACAGTCAGTCTGGGAATATCTCCATGACCGGTCAGTCATTTATAATACATGTATACACTATATCATTACTCAGCAGCAGTGGCTTAGTGGTTAGCCTGTGCACTTACTAATCCTACTCTGCTGAACCCCTACCAATTTATTAAACCCTAAACAAAGAAAGGAATAAACAAACATTATTACTCAATCAATGATGCCAAAACTCTAGATACCTAACCTAGCTGACACACAAGGTGTCTCACAAGTTCAAGTTTCTTTTTGGACCTCAGGTATTTGAGATAATCACACAAGGTGTCTCTGCATTCATTGAGGCGGTATTTTTTTAGGTTTCCTTTATATTTTCTACTGTATTTATATAAGGCAGAGTGAAATGTGGACAATTTGTTGTCATGAAAGTGAAATACCCTTGAGTACAAACTTAGACCTGAATAAAACAAATAAATAATCCATGTGTCATATGCCTTCTTGCAATGGGCAGAACGTTCTTATATAGGTCATGCCGTCAGTTGTTATCGTAATTAACAACAGATATCAACCAAATCACTTCACATCTTAGAAATGTGTCAAACTTGAGTCCATGTAGTTATTGACTGATTGTGTTTTTAGCTCGCCTGTACGAAGTAAGGGGCATTGTCTATTCAGCTAATTATATGCATATTAATTATTTTAACGAGCTTTTTAATAAAATTTGTGTTAAACACCAAATTGAATAGCCCAATTGTCCTGAAATTTTGGGCAAATGTCACACAACATGGGGGGAGACCGTCATTATCAGTTCAGCTAATTACGTGCATATTAATTACTCTTAAAAGGCTTTATGCATAGATATTAAATCATTTTGCATTTTTACCTTTAAGGCAAAAGGAATGCATTCCCTTTCATTGCTGGAACAGGCGAGCTCTTTGCCTCGCTGCCAAGTATTTTTTGTTGTCAAATATCAATATTCAACAAAGATCAATCCATCTGAACGGAATAAAAACTACTGAAAAGAATGATCTGGCATTTGCTTGAATCTCATAACGAATATCTTTTGTTAAAATATGTAAAAAACTAACAAAATATCTATACTGTCAACAACAACCAGCACACAATAACTTGTATGCCAGGGCTGAGTGTCGGAAAAATGGGATGCATGAGGCTAGAAAACACAAATGAAATCAACAGGTTTGTTTATACATCTGACTTGACTGTCCCTGTCCGTAGGTTTGGAGGAGGTCCCGTCTGTAACCACCTGTATGCTTGTACTCAATGTCAGAAAGAACTGGATTCATTACGACAGAGACAGAACTCTGAGATGGAAACATTCATACAGGTAAAAAAAATAATAATATGTTATTTGTTGATCTGTGAAGCACCCAGGAAAATTGTGCAACTATAGCTCTAGTGAAATTCTCATTGGGGAGAGGCCGGCGGCGTTATGGTTAGTGTGTGTGCACTTACTCATCCTACCTCCATATACTGTTCATGGGGTCGAGTCTCTCTGTCGACCACCAGGTATAATATATACAAGTAGCCCCACGGCGTGGTTTTGTGGTAGAGTGCGCGCTTCCTAAACTGAGCCTGCTTCCATTTACCACGGGATTGAGTCTGCCTGTTGACCCTCAGGTATATGAGCGAGTCACCTCCCGGTTTTCCACCGTTATAAGACTAGGTGCCGTGTGAAGTGGACAATCTGTCGTCATATAAGCAGGGTTCATACGAGTCCTTGAAATCTTGAAAGTACTTGATTTTATAAATATATTTTTCAAGGCCTTGAAAGTGCTTGAAAAACTTTAAATACATTGCTTGAAAGTCCTTGAATTTTTAGTTGCTGTTCATAAAAATTGTTTTGGTGCATAAAAATTGAATTTAGGTTGGTTTTCAAGACGACCTTACGAGTGATATATCAAAATTCTGCAATAATGACACGTGCTTCGTATAAAACGGCATAATATTTGTTCTGTATCGGAAACCAGCCTATGGTAACTGTAAAACAATTACACATGTGGTTTCCGACTATTACCTTGTTCCCATTAATGGTTGCAGATGTTTGGCCTTCCGCCGTATGTTATCGCTATATGTAGAGGGGCTGTCATAAAATAATTTTGGAATTGGGTTACCCAAGCTCCTCTCAACAAACAAATGGCAGCTATTTTGATGGTTACAAGTGGCAGTGTGGTCGTTTTTATTTAATATTAGCTTAAAAAAATGCCTGGAGATGCATGTTTTACGAGTGATGGCTAGCAGACGATCTTTATTTGGGAACCAACTTATGCACAGCAGAGATTGTATGGTGATTGAAAGTGGTCACCTCGATTATTATTCTTTCAATTCTAGTAAAAATCAAAGATTAAAGAACACTTAATTCATTTTCATACTCTAAATACATTAATAACCTAAACAGTATGCTTAATAGCTGCTAGGCTAAGGCAGGCAGGATTTTTTGTTTTGTTTTTTATTTTCTTTTTTTTTAGATGTTTTACAAAAAAGTATATATTAAATAGATGCTTGCATGATCGAAAAATATTACAAAAAAACGATTTTGAAAAAAAACAAAAATCAAATTTTGAAAAAACTTTAGACTAGGAGTTATTTCGTAGGGTTGGTCGGGTGAGAGGAAAAAATACATTTTTTTGAGTAAATATATATTCTGAGAGAGCCCAAGTAATTATGATACCCAAACCTAAATATTTCCTGTAGTTAAGTCAATACATCTACATTGTGAAGTAAAAAATCGGTTTGTGTAATCTTCTCCGGGGTCCTTGAAAGCCCTTGAAAATGTGTGGGGAAAAGGTGCTTGAAAGTCCTTGAAAACGATTTTGGCACAGGGCTGGGAACCATGTATAAGTGAAATACCCTTGAGTACGACGTTAAACCCCAATCAAACAAACAAACCACCAGGTATATGCAACCATAGCTCATTGGGGAGAGGTCCGCGGCATAATGATTAGTGTGTACGCTTACTTATTCTACTTCGATGTAGGATAAGTAAGGGGTCGAGTGTCCGCTGACCAGGTTTCCTCCAAGTTTACCACTGTAATGAGGCAAGGAACAGTGTGAAGCGGACAATCCATCGTCATCTAAGTGAAATACTATTCGGTACAAACAAACAAGCATTGGGGAGAAATTTGAAAAGCTAGGAACCGGCTTTATCCAAGATTCTGAGAGAGATTTGTTACCTTATTGTAAATTGATAAATTGACATTTGGCCCAGTAGAGATCAGTAGTATGTGGTAAAATGTACCTAGGAACCGTCTGCTTTCTATTTTTAGAGTAGAAAGAGAGATTTCTTTCAACCAATGGCCTTGAAGATGGTCACATGCTTTGTATTAAACCATTACTCAGACTAAAAAAAGTGCATTACTATGTTTTTGTCATCAGCAAAACTGTCGGTGATGATAACCTGCACCCGTTGATCTATAATTACATCATAGGATTGGAATACCCCTAATTACTTCTGTTCATTTGATTAGAATTTTTACTCCTGGACTAATGAAACATTTTGTTGACTAGTTAATGTCAAACACAATTGATCCACATGACCTGTAAGACAGATGACAGTCTATGATTCCTTTTCTGACCGACAATAATTTATTTTATTTCAGTTAAATGAGCGGTTTCAAGAAGAAGACAACCCCTCTGTGATATTCGCTATCAGCATGAGCTGGTTTAAAGCCTGGGAAAACTTTGTACGCACAAAGACTGACAGTAAGTAAAAAGTCTTTTAATCTTTAATATAAACGGTGGCCGTACAAAAACTCATTGAATGCTCAAATTGCACAGCAATCCTATTTTGATGTAGCAGTCGTGGGATCAAGTCCTTCTGTAAACAACAGACAAATGAGTGAGTCACACAATATGGCTCCAGCAATCACAAGTTGATTTTTACAAAATTTTACCCCATAATTAGGATGTGTCCCGGAAAGCGTGGGGGATGAGTAGTCACATAATGTGACTCTGGCAATTGTGAGGGTGGTTTTTAGGTGGTTTCCTCCCGGTTTTCCACTGTAATGAGACATGGAGCAGTGTGAAATGGACAATCCATCATATAACTGAAATACCCTTGAGTACGACTTTAAACCCCAACCAAACAAACAATCCTTCCAGTCTTCCACCATAATAAGACAAGGTGCAGTGTGAAGTGGACAGTCCGTCTTCATATGAGTGAAATACCTTTGAGTACAGCGTTAAACCACAATCAAACAAAACAAACAAACAAGCCATGCTTCAAGTGTGTTGTTATCTTAGGTTTATGAGTGAGTCACACGATATGTAAAGGCTAGCGTGGTTTTTACTAGGTTTTCTCCCATATTTGAACAAGTGTCAAATGGACAATTCATTGTCATATAAGTGAAATATCCTTATAGTACTTATACAATGTTAAACCCCTATCAAACAAAAACAAAAATCTAAACTTGAAAAGCCAACCATATTTTTAACTTTTATAATTCTCTCCTCTATTTTTCAGACTTTAAAAGTTCAATTCTGAATATTTTAAGTTTTAAAAATGGTTGCAATCACTTTGGACTGGTTAGTTGTTGCCAACTTATTGTAATGTATGTGTTGTTTTTACAGCTCCCCCAGGACCAATTGATAACAGTCGAATAACAGTTCTAAAAAACGGTCAACCAACGGTGAAGACCAGCTCAGATCACGGACAGCTCTCCAAAGACATGTGGACTTACCTCCAAGGAATTTACAATGGAGGACCTGAGCTTATTTTACGTCAGACTCTGTCATCTCTTGCCTCTACAGCTAGCTCAAATTCACCACAGACTGTGGCAGTGGCGCCCCAACAGACCACACATCAAGCCACAGCACAGACCACGCAGCAGTTCACAGCACCGACCACGCAGCAGTCCACACCACCAGTTAACAGCACATCGGAGAAGGTTCAGGGAACAAACACATCACAACAACAACAACAAACTGTAGTAGCTCCACCAGATGAAGATACGAGAGTTGCATCACCATCGGAATAAACACAGCAGATATTATTACATCCTCTAAAAGATTTAAACAACAGATGGGGGGAAGTACTTGAGAAAAATTCATACTTATTAAACTTTTATTTATATATTTATTTTTTTAAAGAGTGATTATTTAGAAAATTATTTTATGTTAGATTGATTTCAAATGATTTCAGGTACAATTTACAAAGATTGAAAAGTTTTTGATTATCAATGAGAGTATTGAAGAAAAGCTGAAGAAATTCATCAGATGTTAGTGTTAATCCACCTATCATAGTTTAGCTCCCTATTATTTCATTATCGACAAATGTTCACCAGACAAAATCATTTATCAAACAGAGGTTAATCTTTCAAAAAGTTGATTCCTGACAATTAGTTATGCTAAACTAGTGTCTCTGGGACTTCCACAGTGTGGCTGGTGTGACATCTTGAATGGTATAACACAAGTATGGCATTAAAACCACAGCCAAACTACACTGTTAACAAATTATTTACTGCTATTATGTGACTGATAATAATAGTAAATAACTTTTGATAAATAATCACATCTGATAGAGACCAGTATTTAAATCTGCCAGGAAGTTTGACAGGTTTTGGCTTGTGTGCCTCTGCGGACAGACTTCACACCCTGCGTTGTGTAAAACAGTTGTATTATATCTGACAAACCTAGCATAAGTGTGTCTTTGCAAGATGTATATCTGATATGAGCAATTTATTATAGGCAAATATTTTTTTTCCGTTTTAGGGAAAAATAAATTCAGATCAAAACAATTAGGCAAAACATTTGTTCAAAGCAATGAGAATTGTGGTAACATTTTCATTTTTCTGTCAAGTTTTACTTCGTTTTAAAAGTATACAATTATCTTGTTCTTTGTGGTTAGGTTGCATTAAAGGCTTGCACACTTTTCAGTATGGGATTTATAAATTTGTTATGCAATTTTCTTGATGTCTGTGTTAGAGAAGGGGTAATATCAGAGGCTGTGTGTTTTCCACTTAATATTTACTCTACTTGCTATTTATTTGTAAATTTATATGTATTTGTTATACGACATTAGGAATAGAGATATAGAGGTGTCATTTGATCATTGTTTGTGATATGCTCCGTGGGCTATATTAGCTTCATACTACTCATATATACTCATGACATTTGTAGGGGAGATATTACCACACCCTTATGTTATCTCATCTTAGAATGTTTATAGTATCTTTACCATGTATATCCCCCCACCTATCATTATTGTGGCATGTTTTACAGCCTGTGTTTATGAGTGTGTTTTGTCATGGTATGGTATGCCGGAGGGAACATTCTGTTGCCCAGGGGTCAGTTGCTCAAAAACTCCAGATTGCATCACTGTTCACAGTGTTAATCATAAAGGATGCATTACTTTAGAGATAGCATATTAAATTTAAAAGCGCTTCGAGCAACCAGCCCCTGATGTTTTCTGTGCGGGCGGTTGGAGGGAGCTTCATGTTGCCCTGGTGCTCTCAGGGCTAAAGGGGAATAGGAAGCCGATATGTTTGTGGTGTCTGTATTGCGTCTTGTTGTCGTTCTGTATTTGTCCCGTCCTGTCTTTGTTTGTTGCCAGTGGTGTTGAGGGTGGTTTCCTTTACCCATTGGGCTGGCACGTCGTCATATAAGTGAAATACCCTTGAATACGACGTTAAACCCCAATCAAACACACAATATCCGTTTCTGTAGTTTGAGCGGGTGTTTGAAGCTCTTCTTGCCCTTGTGTGTGCTGATCCAGTTGAGGGGTACCTGAAAGTTGATTTGTAACAGTACCTTTCTTTCCAAGCCCTTTAAGTGTCTGTCATCAAATTCTTATTAATTCATAAGATTTGTGGAAGCTAACAAATGTTTGTGTATGTTTCTGCTACCATATGTACTAGTCATTGAAAGCTATTGTAAATTACATTCAAATTCATGTTGTGACTGTCAACTGGTTTTCTTCTTTTTACGTTTAGATCTATGTTTTGAAGACACATCTTTACCCCTGCCTCCACCCCCTGCTCTCTTTTTACAATTTGGGTATCCGCTTTTTTGGCAGAGTCTGCTGTACAAACATGGCTACATGTTGAGAAACATTCTCTGATGAATAATTTTTTTGTCTTTTAGAAAGTGAAGATTATCAGTATTTTTGTTTTTTTGGGATAACACTTTCTTAGTTTGAATTTTGCAGGTTAAAACCCATCCGAGAATAGAACCCATGATCCTCAGAGTTAGGCACCGAATCGCCAGCGGTAAATTGCAGCCGCCTAGACCACTCAACCACCATAAAATGCTGGGTGGTCTCTGCAGGACTGTTGTGGGTTGCATTTTTGTTGTTGTTGAATTTTGTTCCAGTTTGGGGGAGGGGCAGGGTGTATGCTGCTATGAATTGTTAAATGTGTCTCTCATAAAGTTGTTTTTCTAAAACTTGTCTTTTGTCAAATGTGTATGATTTTTAAGAAAGTGTCAGCTTGTGGCGCTTTCATTTGAGTGAAATTGTTTGAGTATTGTTTTAAGTATAACATTGGTGACTAACTACAGCTTGAACAAGTTATGACAAAAATTCATGTTGATTATTTATGCTGAATTCACCCGGTTATTGAATATTTAAAACTTGTAGTGTATTGTTTCTTGAATGTAATTTTCTTTGTTTATGTAAATGAGGTCTGCTTGGTGGGAACATACATTTGGAAAAGAGCATTTGTATCGTTCTCGTGTCCTGGTTCTGTCAGACCTGAGGGACAAAGACAGAGGATCTGTCTGTGATGCCATTGTATTCTGTATTGTGTTGGGGTCCAGAAAAAACTTAAGTATTTGACACAATCTAAAACATCCTAGTTTCATCATGTTTTCTACCAAATACAAAACAATTGTAATTGTTAGTAAAATTCCTATGAGTACAGTGTTCAACACAAATTAAACAATAAATAGAGGATACACTCTGATGCTGATTTGCGCTTTCTGTCCTTTGGGAGATATTTATTTTAGAATTATGTTGGGGGTTTTTTTTAAGCACAAGTTTCGCTGGTTTTTAACATTCGTGTAATGAGACAGATGTTACATTATTAAAATCATGTTTGTTTTGGCTTAACTTGTCATTTTTAATTTAATTTTTTTATTTTTCAATTTAAGTAAATTGTTTTTGTTATGACTCCAATTGTGGTATACTGCTTTTAAAAAAATCGACAAATGGCCTGGGGTCCGTGGTTAACATGTTGTGTTATTTGACCATGGGTGTATGAGTTCTTATGAAGGAGTCTTACAAAGGGGTGGTTTTTACTAAATTTTCCACCATAATTAACAATGCAGTTTTATAAATGTACAATCTCTTTTTAGCAAGTTCTCTTGAATGCAATCAACCCGATGAGCCTTCTGACTTAGAGCTGAGTCTGAGGAGCCCTCTGGCTCTGGCTAAGGGCTCAATCTGAGGAGCCCTCTGGCTAAGGGCTCAATCTGAGGATCCCTCTGGCTCTGGCTAAGGGCTCAATCTGAGGAGCGCTCTGGCTAAGGGCTCAATCTGAGGAGCCCTCTGGCTCTGGCTAAGGGCTCAATCTGAGGAGCCCTCTGGCTAAGGACTCAATCTGAGGAGCCCTCTGGCTAAGGGCTCAATCTGAGGAGCCCTCTGGCTAAGGGCTCAATCTGAGCCCTCTGGCTAAGGGCTCAATCTGAGGAGCCCTCTGGCTAAGGGCTCAATCTGAGGAGCCCTCTGGCTAAGGGC
>JARFOD010014352.1:0-11253 GCA_031763545.1 Mopalia muscosa
CAAAACAACAATTCCCAGGGCCAGAATAAATAAAACAAGACTACACACCATTTTTACTAAGAACTATATTCGACAAAACGGAAGTAAATAATAGCGGTCTTAGGCCATATGGGTTCACGAGATGTTATTTGCTTACTTGTCATCTTACATGCGATTAAAATCCCGTGTCGTATGTTTGATTAGGTGTTTAACTCTTAACGACATGACAGTTAGTGTCAACAAGCAAAACCATGCGTGGTGCAATAATCCTTTTAATACTAACTAGGCTGGTCCTAATCGTGTTTCGATTAGCTCCAGGGGGTAAATAGTGTATACTTTAACAATTAGCAAACATAAGTAGCCTAGCAATCGAAGGAAACCTAAGACCACTTCTTTTTATAACTATTATCAGAAGTCTATCAAGTAGAAGTATGAAACCAGCCATTACCCTGTCCCAACGGCTTGTGACTTTTGGTGGACTTTCATAGTGGCATATGACTCACTGCACAAGAAATGGTAGATATCTTTAGTTTCGCGCAGTTTGAATTTCAGAATCCACTGACGCCTTATGCGTAAAATATATTAACGTTTGAAAAGCGGCAGAAACAGTGTTAACATGATATACCCGTGATTCCACACTCAATTCATGTCCTTAGAGATTTCTCTATGTCCCGCTAGGGGGCGCTTTATGACAAATCAACGGTGGGTTGGTCACAATGCCGTTGAGGCTTGGTAATGGCTGGTTTCATACTTCTACTTGATAGACTTCTGCTATTATATATCTGGACTGATTTAACCGTCGCGGAAGAGAGATATAATGTAATAAAGAACACAATTCAATCTACTTCATGGTGTAGGAATAGACTCTCGTCGAAATGCGGAACAAGTTATTCAAATTGCAACTTTAAAATGCTGAATTTTAGTTTTTTAGCGGATTTCCCATGTTAATCAAATATATAAATTTCCCTTTTTTAAATAGCCGATTTGACTCAAACCATGAAACCGTCGCGCAATTGACCTATACGATATAATAGATCATTCAAATATGATACAATACGCAAATTTTGGGAAATTCTTCTAATGCGGAAATAGGTGCAAACTGACAAAAACTGTCAAACTTCTTTTACAAAATAATATTTTAAAATCATTCCGCTGACAAAACTAACAATATATATCTTGTGATTCTTTTCTGTCCGAAGTGATCAGTGAATATCAAAGCCAAACTCAGGCCTTAAAATCTATTCAGCTTTCAATAGAACAGCGGAATAGTCTAGCAGAGTCACTGGATACCGCCATGCTAGCACTAAACCTAAACCTAACCCATAAACTAACCCAAACTAACACCTTGCATGTTACAAGTGACGGGCCAACTCTACAATAAGGCCGCAGTGTGTAACCAGCTTACCTCAGGTTGTACGATGACAAAAACTTCTAACAGGCAAAATAAAACTAATGCTACTATAGCAGAACGCTTAAAAGCCACGGACTGTTATAACTTTCTTTTATCATTTCCTTTGAAAGAGTGACGAACCCTTACTATAGTTTGTGCCAATGCTGTTGTCAGCACTGTTTAAATAAAATTAAAATGTTGGTAGGCAATATAAATACACATAATTCCTTAAGCAAATACTATTTTAAAGAAAAGTACTGTATACTTGAAATGCTTTCAATAGCTTATTTTATGATATATTTCTAAAATCAATCATACTGGCACAGGGATGTAGATTAATTAAAATCGAACAACCATCTTATGTTCTAGTTAACTCCTATAGGTAATTGTGAATTAATTAAAACTATGGGAAATTATATACCGGTACCAGTAAATAAATTTATTTTGCTATCTATAATTATTTCTTTTAATAAAATAGTCTCAGATTTAATCTACACATATTCGGATTTCCAAGTTATTTATTTATCACATATATATTCACTATTTGTTGATCACATATTAACATATTCACAAGTCTTTTAGGGAGAATAATAAACATCTGTGTGAACTGGCCAGGAGCCACCTACGACAGTCCCATATACAGGACGTCCAGTGTTAGTGATGGGCTTATCTTGATTGACGTGGCTACCCATACAGGTAATACAAAATAATTATTTCAGTTGAAAAATTCAACAGTTTAGTCTGAATGCAAAAAACGTTATATAATTTAAACTTATTTAAAATTTCATGTATTATAATTTAATTCATCATTGTATTTTACTGTATTTTTTATTTTATTTTTGTTTTGTTTTTTAAATTATATTTCTATTCTATTATTTTTTTGTTTTTGTTTTTGCAAATATATTTAACAACAAATTCAACATGAACCTTATAACATATTATACAATGCACGTTATCTGATTGTTGTAGAAAACGAAGAGAACATACATATTAGATTCATACCATAATAGTGCAAATCAGCTAAACTATAACTATCGGTCCCATAAGAATTACATATATTTCTACAAATTAAATACACTGGCAAAGGGATGTCGATTATTTCAAACCTATGAATCAACTGATGTACCAGATAATTTCTCAGAGACATGTTTCTAAGTAGATCTTAATCCCGAGTTGTTATGGGTAACCTACACACATCTCGAGAAAACCTAATAACCAGGTACATGATACCTAGATAAATATGTAGCAAGCACAAGTTATTCGGCATAAATCAACCTGCAAACTTGTATTTCAAATATATAGAAATTAATAATTGCTAATCAGCACTCAGCCTGAACTCGAAAGAAGAAATGCTGGGATAAAAATCAGAGATCACATGACAAACACTTTTTTATTATAAGTTATAAAGTATAAGAAAATAATATTGGTAAATTTGTAATGCCATTTAAAAGTTTTAATCTAGTTGTTTCAAGAAATGTATGGTTGTGTGATTCTTTATTTATAATAATTGCCATCCAAAAGAAAGAAAATATACATATATATGCATGATTCTTTTAAAATTTCAAAATGAAAATACTTGAAGTCGCAAACATAAAATTGCATAAAGAACAAGGTTCATTTCAAGTAAATTGATGAGATTAATAATCTAAATGTGGCCTGGTTAAATGTTATGTTTATTTTCAAAGTTAATTGAAAAGTCTAACTATAGATCTTTAAAAAATGTTAAATGAAGAGTACAAAAAAAATAATTAATTCACGAATTATAAGGTTGGGTCTAAACTACCAAAATTGTATTTGGCTCCTAATTTTTCAAGTACATGTAATGGAATTTGTAATTTTAATTTATATAGAATTCAAGTTTGGCCTTTTATTTGTCAATCTCTTTGTGCTGTATTTGATTATGTAATATTTCATGTTGTTTGCTACGTACATCATACGAAGTTATCGTGTGAAGTATTGTTCTCCTCATCATAACGTTGCCTATCGTTAATAAAGTAGGCCACCATCAAAGAAAGTAAATTCGTTGTAAAGTAGTCTGCTAACCATATGGAAATTTAAAGAATTTAATTCCTTCATACTAAACCACAAGTCTGTGTTTTGTCCTCTCTTCTTTTGATAATTAAAAGATAGAAAGTTAGTGAAACACAATTTAAATGCATCAGTGAGATCTTTGTCGTTTCAAATGTTAATCATGATATGGTAAAATAAATATTTTCAAGATGCATCTTCAGAATGTCATTGTGATTCTATATATCTACCAGTTTCTCTATATCACACACAAAGCTATCTCTTTATTTTATTTGTTAATATTATTTATATTTTATTTTTGTATTTCCAAAGATATATCACAAAATTTACAAGCACTTGCAAACACTTTGTATTTTGCAATAGACTGTAGGTATGTAGACCAATGGAATTAAGTAACAAACCTATATAGGTCACCTACTGAAAGCTGTCGTTTTGAACAAGTAAATTTCATTTGAGAAGATACAATGAAAGGCGAATGTATTCATCACACGTGAAGATCAAGTAAATTCGTTACAGGGCACTGATTACACAAGTAGGCGTACAATAACAACGGTCGTCTGCTTCTCCCAAATGTTGATCACTTTGAGTAGTGCTCAAATTCCGTGATTAAAACTTTGTAAGGATGCATCTGTGTCTGTCGTGGTTTAAATGATTTATTTATTTATTTTTTTTTTTTACAATTTAGGTGTAGAAATAAGTATCATTACTGAAAGTTTTGATGACCCTAATACCCAGTCTATGCTAGATGCACAGTTCTGTATCTCTAGTCTATCATACCTAGTCTTATTTTGAGTTCGGTGCACACATAACTGTGTAATTGCAATTTTTATGGGCTATTATGTGTTCAATAAATACTGTCCAATAATTTTTCATATACCGGTACTTAACTTTCTGACACATTTTATATGCAATGCGAGACTTGAAATCGCACACTAGTCTACGGTTCAAGTATATGTTGTCACCCTCACAGTAGACTAGTAGCTTCAACGCCATGTATACCTAATACTATGATACATAATTTATTCGATGGGGATCCGATTTTACACCTGTATTTAATCGGTAGGTGTATTCTTTTCAAGATTTGAGCGCACCTGTATTAAGTCGGTAGGTGTATTCATTTCAAGATTTGAGCACTACTTCTAGATTAGAAGTAAGCAATTAAACGTACGGTTTGGGACTTTTTGCCACCAGGAATGCCGCTGAAGTTGGCCGCCAAAGTTCCTAGCCACAGATACCTGTATATAGCTGGAAAACATCCGCTCTCGTAAGGCCTACCAGTTGAAAGTCTCGTACTTGGCCAATTTGCCAGACTAATTGGAGGAGTACACCACCATCGACGCCACTGGCAACAACAAAGACAAAACAGGGCAATAACAGGTTGTCATAAAAAGACATCACAAACAGATCGGCTTCATGTTCTCGCTCTGAGAGCACCAGGGCAACAGGGAGCCTACTCCCAACCTTTCGCGAGAGAGTTATTGACATTTGCATGCTTTAGTATAAAAGGAAATGGGCAACACTTTTCTAAAGACATATTAGATTAAGTAAGACATTGGAAGATTTTCAAATCTGAGGTGGATTAAATAATATACATGTACATGATAAAATATGAATATTTCTATTTTTTAAAAATATATATAAACATAAATAATATTAAGTATATATGTTTATATCAAGTCTCAAAAAATGTACTGCTATCGTTTTTAAGCGCTGAATCAAATTTATAGGCGTATTTTGGTAAGAAGCTAACGTCCGGGTTTAATCCATAACGCTTTATTTTAATTTCGGGGTTTCCTGACGTAGATTCAAGTTCAATTCTTGTGGCACTTTTTGAAGCCATAGACGGATCCTCTTCAAAGTAGTTATAAGGCAGGAGGAAAAATTGTAAATGTCCACCAGGTGTCGTTGTTACCGGTAGGTCCTCCGTGTGCGGGATATGGTGAACCCCCATCGTTACCCAGGCAACCAAATCCTGTAAGCAGATATTGAGAATTAAAAAAAAATCACAGCATAAGAACACAAGAAAGTGATTCACTGGTTCAGAGGTTAGTGTGTCGGGCTACTGACCCTCATTCTATGTAACTCCGGCAATCGCAGGTGGTTTTACGAGATTTCCCGGGTTTTTTTCGGGTGTATATGATAGGCAGAGTAAGACGAGGACGGACATTCACCATTAGAGTGAAAAAACCGTTAAGTACGACGTTAAATCCTAATCAAATTTCAGAACAATTTATACACAACAATCTCAAGAACAAATACCTACCTGATCGACGATCGTTTCATTGTTATCAAGATAGCTCTGGAAGTTCACGACTGGCCTTACCGCATCCAAAAGAGAGTAAATGGAGCTACTTGTCTGCTCGTGTTGATGGTACTTCGTTACGGCAAGCTGGTACCGGGACCAGGAAATGGACGGTTCGTGCCCTTGGCCTTCTGGAAGAGTTTGTTTGGACATCCCCTGTATTGCAATCCTATATGCCCTTTCGTTGCCAAACCTGTCCTTTTCCTTCTCGTTGTGAAAAAGTAAATATTTCGGGGTATCGAATTTGTATTGATAAGCAGCATCCAATTCTCTTTCCTTCAATGTTTTTTTGAAGACTAGCTGGGAGTAAAATGCTGAGTTTATATTGGACGAATAATCGGCATTAGGTGTTTCTTCCACTTCAATGTCAAGCGTTTCAAATCTATTTTGAACTCCTTTGATATCGATATCAACTTTGAAATGAAATAAATGATGGTGTATATTTCCCAGGATGCTGTTATGCAACCGGAAGCCGTATTTCTTCTCATTAGACGAATATACACTTGTTACTATGTAACCAGTTGATATAACCTTAACTTCGAGAACTCCGTTTTGATGAAATACATAGTCAATGATATAGTCATAATTTCCAACCGTTACAATGGATCTCAATACTAGAACATCGTCCATCATTCCATTGTAAAAATTACCGTAGCGTTTGTCTGATGAATAGTGGCGCCTTATGGGGACACCTGTCGTCTGCTCAAACAAACACAGCGCGTAACGGTACAGTTGAGAAGAGTCGGAACTGTCAGTAAAATGGCGAGCGGGGAGAAGAGTTGCACGATGGGGGCAATCCGCCCCAGGCACCATTAATCTCGCGTTCCTTCCAAGCAAACTAAAACTGTCTACGTATGTGCTGAATCTTCTAAGGGGATTGTTACCAGAATAAATCACACTAATTTCTTGAAGGCTTATTTCATACGCAATACGCTCTCCTCGATATTCCACGTTTAACAACATTGGGCCAGAACGTATCGACACTCTGTAGTTAAAACTCCAACCGAGATAATCGACTTTCTGATGTTGAACTGTGAAGCGTTTTCCATCCGGTTCAAACTGGAGTGGACCACGCTTTGATTCCTCTGGCAGAATGTCTCCTCGTAAGTTCATAGTTGAAAAACTCTTGTTTATGCCTTCCGGATATGGTGACCACAATTTTTCAACAGTTCCGTTCTGATATTGAGCTAAGAAGCTATCCACACTCTCATAAAGCTGTTGATTGTACCATACTGAACGGACTCGGTAGTTTTCGATTTGCGCTCCATTGTGTTCTATAAGGACTTGTAAATCTATGGGATGAAGTGTTAAAAATTCAGTTTGAAAGTTTAAACCAACCCACATTTTTCTGGCTAAGTTTTCGTCAAGAGACGTTGACACTGGTGCAGCTGTAACTGTTACACAATCTGTACAACCGGCAAGTCCCGTCGCTTCAGCTATAACAGAACCTAACTTAATGAAAGCTTCGGCAATTGCCGATTTCATCAAACCATTTCGCTCTATATCACTTGGGGGCCGTATGGCAAACGGAACAGGGTTTCTTCGTTTTGAACCATAATCCATGAGATAATGCGAGTTTGGGTTGGGTAACGGACCAACTTGATACTCATACACCTCTGGAACGTCAAGATTCCCTCGAAAGACAACAGCCTTAGCCCATCTTCGTGGTGCTGTCACAGTTTGCTCGGACAGATACTGCAGCGCTTTAGACTTGTCTGGAAGAATTAGTTCTAGTGAAAAAATTGACGCATCGTTAACTTCTGCTTTAGATGCTTTGGTTAAGTTGAGTCCCTGGACCGAGAAAAGATACTCCGTTATCGCTTGTATTTCTGTCTCTGTGAGGTCATGGAACAGCCCAGGAATTGTTGGCTCGCTGAGATCAAACGGCACGTCTTTTATCGCATCGGGACCATCGAAAACAACAAAAGAGTTATTGATGCTGGCGTTTCCGGCCATCTTGTGCATCTCATCCATTGTCTGAACTAAAATGACAGCCAAAACAGCGAGACCAATCCCTAGGCTAATAACCATAAGGATCAGGAATATCGCACAAAATCGCCATCTTTCAGTGGTCGCTTGAGCATGAATACGGCTCTTATATCCCATCTTAGTCTTTGCCCTGAAACAAAAGATAAAAACAACGAAATAATTATCTTAATTATAAAGTCAATAAAAGGTTATTTGGTTATTGAGCTAATACTAATTTAAATTAGTAATAGGCTAATGGATTTAGCCGTGGATGGAAGGACGGACGGACGGACGGATTATACCGTGTGCCTTCTTATATTGTGTGTCTTTTCAGAGCCGGAGCCGGAGCCGGATGGATGGATGGATCGACGGCCGGATGGACATAACGCAATGCAGTTATCCTATTCTTTTCTCTTTGGTGAGCCTATATTATGGAATAGTATCCTCTCAAATCTAAAATCCTATAGAACTTATCTCTTATAATTTAAAAGAGTATCTACTTAACACAATGTTTCGGTTGAAATATCATTATGCTACTTATTATGCTATCATTATGCTACTCTATAATAACAATTAATTATAACCTAATCTACATATAAGGTCTGTATGTTCAACACAAATGTTTATTTGGGCTATAACGTACTTTTTTGAAAATGTCCGGGATAAAACAACTCCTTCGGGGTTCGAATCCGGCTGAGTATTTTTTTGTTTAAAAATATGTATTGTGAATGTCAGCGAAAAAATTAACGTAAGTTTTAACTGATGGGTGGATGGGTGGGAGCCAGGGTGGGTGCGTCCGTCTGAGTAGGTTGGTAGATTTGACGATTGATTGACTGTGCTCAATAGTATTTCACTTATAAAAGGATGCTGCATGTACACTACTCCTACAGCTCCATTTCCTACAATTAAATAAGTGCTGTGTTTGGTAAGGACTATGCTATATTAACATTTTTACTAAGACGGTATATTACTGTGCTTGAAACACGCTTGACTTTAACAGAGGGCAGGCGGAGGGTTAAGATCTATGACATACCGTCGGTTGAAGTGTAAACTGAAACTTTAAATTATTAATAATAAATGTACTAAGGTAGCTTTTCTTTGTAAAGAATAACGTTAAATATTACGGTAAAGCATAAATAGGCAAAGTTGTTAAAATTTGAGGAAAAAATAGTAAATATACTTTTAACAATGAACGAACGTCTGAAGGCTGCATTGAACAGTGTATGGGTTACAACTTCAACAGTTGTGTTGCAATACACGCGTAACCCAGTATACATATATATAAGTGAGCAAATATAAAACGCATTCAGGGTCTCCATAATGTAGAGAGCTTCACTGACTGGGTGAGAGGGAACAAATACTTCTTTGTTTATTAATGAATGTATACGAGGGTTGCAACATCATGTAGTTCGTCGATAGAAGATTGGTTCTGTTAATTCTCGTATTCTCTTTATTATACACATTTTTTGCTAGGTTACATACAGTCTTCTTAATAGCTAATGAGTTTGAGAGCTTCTTATTATGTAGTCTTAACCTCGACCACTGATATATATATAGGGTCTGATAACATTGCATGTTGTATTTTGCAACAAAAAAAAAATACTTTCCAATTTCAACAAATAAAACCCCAAAATAATGTATTTGCTAATAAATTGATAGGTTTTGGGTTCGATGTAATTTATTTCCTTATATGGAATCTTACTATAAGTTATAACCCTTTTGAATATGTGTTGATGATGACATGAAGTTGTTTATAGATGTGCGTGATCTCGAATCCCTGTTATATATTAATTCCCACTATTCAAGCCACAGATTTACTATTAATAATAGTATTTTGTGACACGTTTACTTCATACCATACAGATATATATATGTTTTGTTGGCGTTACATTTATAGTTAAAAACGATCTCTGAAATGAGATAGAAACGTTGAACATCTAAAACCATAGACACGATCCGGGTTGCTAGCAAACTGAAGGAATGCAACCACAGGTAACTGTAGCATCTGATTAACAATGTGGGCATTTTAGCACATGTTTCAAAGATTCCAAATTCCCATTCGATATAATAATGGAGGCTTTTTTGTTGGGTTAATTGGCCACAGAATCTCGATTACACGTCAAGGATACGCTATGTAACGGATTAAAATCATTAAAAGACTTTCCTGGTAGATTATTAAGAAAAAATAGTATTTGTCGCTCATGAAACGAACCGACAGCCCTGTAGGATTGCGGTAAATCTAGCAGACACCGAATTAAAAAAAAAAATAGAATGTATGTTTGATTTAGCAGTCTCAATGAGTACTATTATTGATTCCACTAAAAAGTGGTATACTGGAAGAAAGTCAACAAACAATAAACATCAACTGATACTAAGTTACATTAAGATCTGTGACCAAATGTACCATAAAACAAAGGGTTGTGCTATGAAACAAAAGGTTAAGTCTGAAATTCGCTTCCATTTTTAATACGAAGTGGAACATGAGTACGGTCAATTTAAGCTCTGAACTGTGTAGCTGTGATTGGTCAATGACGTAAGTTGCTTGTCAAGGGATCTCAGGTAACCAGATGCATCGCTTACGGGCTGAATTAGAGAAAGAACGAAATCAAGTTTTGTATTCACAAGCAAACATTTGAGAATTATAGATAACTATTTCGGGTAAGGATTTGAAGATGAACTAAATTTATCTCACACTGACAGGTGTGATTTATGCATTTCATCTGATTGCGCTCTTTATATTATCTTTCGATTCTATGTTGTTCTCTTAAAGGCAAAGGTTCCACGTGAAAAAGCCCGAAAGACATAATCCACTTCTAAACTGACACAATAATATAAAAAGTCAAAATATTTGATAATTTGTTACTCCTTATGGGTAGAGAAAGTGTGTTTGTTAGAACATGTACCCGTACACGATTGTCTTTTCTCATACTTTCTCGTGTTACTTCTTATGTACAGGCAGTCAGTCAACCTGCTATCTTTAACGACACTTGGTGTTTTGCCTAGAATAGTATGAAAACATAGCCAGTAGTGCATCCTAATGAGGAACACATGCTTTTAAATCCTTTTTCCTGTCTACTTTACTGGGGCTTTACGGTTCAACTAGCAAGTGTCAATGTTTTTATAAGTTCCTGACAAGTTTTCGGTCCGTCGGACCTCTTCCCAAACTTTCTCTCCCACCCCCTTTCAAACCCCACCAACTGACCTAAGCCCAACTTAGCTCAAATGATCCCACCCATACACGAAGGGCTATGTATAGAAACTGGCCATGCATATACAAACACTACATTTTATAAACACTACCGGATAGCTTGATGTTAAAATGGAAATAAACCCATATAGTCGAAGAATATAAAGGTCTCGGAGTATTTTCGGTAACTGTTGTCCTACGTATGTTGAAATTTGTTCTATATCCTTCTACAGTCATATGGACACTGTACGGTTCAGTAGACTTTGCATACAACTTAAAATTTAGGCCCTAAATCTTCGAAATAATAGAGAGAAATATAATGTTTCAATTAAAATCACAAGTCAAATAAAAATGCAATTCATTTGTTGAAAACCATGTATTAGGAAAACTTTTGGGAAT
>JARFOD010014363.1:0-11253 GCA_031763545.1 Mopalia muscosa
ACTCGTATTACCTTTAGATGTAGTTAAGTTTGACACCCATAACACAGCTGTGGATACTGCCCTCAAACATTTCTCTGGGGTAAGTCGTTCATCGGCTTTGTCAGTATTTGCCATTGTCATTTCATGAATACCAGGGTATAACTTAATGCCAACCATGGTCACCGGTTTTCCGGTTACCACTATTTCATACCTGGTAACTGTTTCACAAAATATGATGCTGCGCGTCATTTTCTAACTTGTCTAACTTGTGTCTATCTTACAGGTTGACTGCAGGCCTAAAGTATTTAAACAGCCTAAATAAGACTCAATTTCTTGGTATAAACAAAGAAAAATAGAAATATAAAATTTTGTAATAACTGTTTTATTTATTAATATTTTTAAAATTTATATTGGTATGAATAATTGATCACTTACAGTTCAATTCAACCACCCGTGAAAGGCTTTTTTTACTGTAGTTAATTTATTCAAACATGATTAACTTAAGTTTGTGATTTGTTTTTTCTTCAGATTGACATTCTAGTGAACAATGCTGGTAGATCTCAGAGAGCTGTCTGGGAAGAGACAGACTTGAAAGTGGATATAGACATGTTGAATGTTAATGTGTTGGGAGTTCTCTCCCTTACCAAGGCTGTTTTACCTCACATGATAGAAACTCATGGTGGTCATGTTGTAATCATGAGCTCAGTGGCGGGTAAACTCGGTAAGTGGAGGCTTCACAAATCACTCAAATTTCAGTTCTCTTTACACACAGCCATGATCTTTATATGCACAGACATGCTCCCTCAAAGCCATACTCCAGGCTGAAATAACCCCTATATCCCTTGAAAGATTACCATTAAACATACTCTAATATGATATCGACTTGACATTTTTTCATCTGAGGGTTACAATTATTTACCTACCTACAAACCAGTGGCAGCTGACATTTTTTTGCTTGACCAAATGACAACCCTATTCATGATGTCACGTGACTGACACTCTTGGGTGTTACGGGTCTATAACCTGTTTGTCGTTCATTATAATTATTTAATTATTTCCATACATGAAATAAAGTTATTCATCTATTTTTGTATTAATTAAACAGTTTTGGAAGAAAAAAAATTACCGCTTCACCTTACTTCATAGTCTAAAAGGTTTAAGCATGGTCCAGCATAAAATGAGACGTTTTCTATTTGCCAGGTGCTCCAATGTCTGGGTCGTACTGTGGTTCTAAACATGCTCTTCAGGTAAGATCACTTATTGGGATATTTTCTTACTTATCATACTGTAGTTCTAAACATGCTCTTCAGGTAAGATCACTCTTTAGGTAATCTGCTTGGTAATCGCAATGTGGTTCTAAACATTCTCTTCAAGTGAGATCACTCTTTAGGTTATATGCCTTGTAATCGCAATGTGGTTCTAAACATTGTCTTCAAGTGAGATCACTCTTTAGGTTATTTGTTTTGTAATCATCCTGTGGGTGTATATTAGTGAGAGGCAAGATGTGGCTTCAGGGTTGTATTTACCGGGTTTCCTCCTGATTTTCCATCACATTCAATCAATGGACAAACCATGGTCATATAAGTGAAATACCCATAAGTATGACCCCAATCAAACAAGGGGTTAGCAGGTGTTTCTCATCTTTGTTTTTAGCCTCTGGTGCCTTTCTTATACCATTGTCAGTGGAATGACCAGTATGGCAGTGAACCCAAATTAAAGAAGCAGACAAATTGTTAGATTTATCTTATGAATGAGAACAAATGTATTTGTACAAATACTGTTTTTTTTTTTTTAATTTGCCCATTTCTACTTTGTCAGATTATTCAGTGTATTTGTACAAAGTGTTTGAAAATTTCCGTACAAAATTCAATATGATACTATACTAGGTTTAAAATATTATTTATTGCATTTTTTGTTGTTTATGTTATCAGGGTTGGTTTGACACTCTGCGTAATGAAGGTTTTGAGAAAAACATTCATGTGACCTCAATCTGCCCTGGACCTGTCTTCTCAGATCTACTTAGAACTGCAATGACATCTAAACCAGGAAAGGTAACTCATTTACTGGTCAGCTGTGTTTAATAAGAACAGCAAATTAAACTGTGGAACAAAACTGTCTTTGTACAAAAAAACTCTTTAGTTACAAGGGTCAAAATGTGTAAGATGATACATTCACATTTCTACCCTTGCTGCAATTCACAGCAAAAACTTGACAAACGTTTAATTGGACTATTGTTTGGATGCAAGCAACCAGTCAGAAAATTGTTTACACATCAGACCACCGCTTTCATTCATTAAGAATCTCCATTCTAATTAGATTGCGGCCCGTGGCTTATTGGTAGTGTATCAAAATCTGCCTGTCGGCCATCAGCCTGTCGACCATAAGGTATTTGAGCAGGCACATGTTGTGGCCCCGGCAAGGGTGGCTTTTATGAGGTTTCATCCAGGTTTTCCATTGTAATAAGGATAGATGCAGTGTGAAGTGGACAATCTGTTGTAAGATAAGTGAAATATCCTTGAGTAGGACGTTAAACCCGAAACAAACAAACAAATTGGGTGGGGTAAATAGGTTATTCGAAAGTAGCTGATTCTAGTTAACTCAGCTTTTTTGTCTATGAAGGCAAGGAGATAAGACACAGGAGATCAGATACTGGCTTCCTAAGATCAGCAACTTAGGCACCCACTCTGAACTGCTTTCAAACCATGGCGTTATGGCATTAAACCAAAATTAATCAAGCAAAAACGTAAATTAGCTCTGGTCACTGGACATTACTTACAGCACAACATTACTCACAGCTCAGTGTAAGATTTTCTTGTGGACAGTGTATATATGGTTTATAAATACATGTCTAGTGACCAGAGATATATATTCTGAGATGACTTTTCTTGGATTTGCCTTTGTTCTATCATTAATATAAGTTTTTTTAATGTCATATTTAAAATTTTCATTTTGTTATGGCTATCTATTTATTTCCATCATACTTAAACATTAGAAATGGCATGTGAATTGAGTTTTTTTCTATAAATGATTGACAAGCTTAACTACCTATTTAGGGTAGTTAAACTGGACTTCTAGTAACTCCTGGTCAGTAAATTTGTAATCTACTGTCTTAACCAGTATGAAAACAAACCCAGGTAAATCTATACCTGAATACTTTATACATTTAACAACCCTACAAATGGGGTTCATACCTTATACAAATGTTGGTTAGTTGCTGTTGTTGTTATAGGATTTAGGTGGTGAAATGAAGCCGAACGAGAAGAGAATGTCAACAAAGAGATGCGCATACTTATCTGCTGTGGCCATTGCTAATCAACTAGATGAAGTGTGGATATCTCTACATCCTATACTCGGCTTCCTCTACCTTACTCAGTACATGCCATCCATAGCTAGAAGGTAAGCTTGTCCTATATTTATGTTCCTCACATTGCATTGAACAGGTCACCAGGAGAATACCTGTTCCTGATGGCCTACACATATAAAGGAATAATTTTGCCCATTAGCAATGATTGGTCTCAGATCAGATGGCATGTAGCCTTGACGTAGTGGTAGCCTGTGCACTTACTAATCCTGCTTCAATGTACCGTTCACCGGATCAAAGTCTGAAATACCCTTGTTAAACACCAAGCAAACACCAGTAATTCCAAAATGCTGAGACTTACATACATGAATTCCACAAAAATTTACACACAAAAAAAAACCCTGTATAGTGAGGATAAATATTATCCAAGTGTCCTGTAAAACAATAAATATCAATTTTATCTATTTATATAGCACATTACTCACCTCTGGCTTATCATTTTGCCCAAACATAGATCAAGGGATATTCATTGAAAAACCTTTGTTTTTGTTGAAAAACCTGTGTTTTATTTCACACATAGCGTAATCATGCAAAGAAATTTTCTTACAAATTATAACAAAGGGAGAGAGAAGTTTGTATAAAAATCATGGTAAATTGCATGTGGTTTCAGAGTTTCGAAGCGACTAGGAATGAGACAGCTCAAGAAGATGAGAGAAGGGCAGTAATAGGAGTGTAACATCAATGTATGTTTTACTATCGCAATAGTGAACTATGGATATTCGGTGTGGACTAGTCTACAAATAGTTTATGTTCCAACTATTTTGTATGCTGTTAAATACATGTATTAAAAATGTAGTAAGAGATATTAAAAGATTTCCAAAGATTACAGAATAACTCCAAGAAGGAACTAAATATATTTGTTATAATTCAGTTAACATACATATTATCATACTCCTATTTTAAGTTGAAAATTTTGGTGTTTAATAGTTAGCAAGGCCATCCAAAATTATATATATTTGTTTCGAGTAACAAGAATATAAAAAAATGGGTAGGAAGGTACTCAAGGTAGGTAGTATTTTTTTTCATTTTTTAAATTTATTTATAGAATAAAACCACTTTAGTTTGAAAAGAAGTTCCCCATTCAATTAAAAAGTTTGTTTTTTTTCCCCTGAATGTTTTTAGTAGGTAGGGTTATGTGAAACAAATATATTATTAAAGATTGCCTAATCCCTTGTTAAAATAAATACGCCTCCAATGAAATTAGAAGGAGAAAAGTATGCCACTGTTAAAAATCTTCTCTGAATCCCTGATTTTTTGTTTACCTAATAATGTTGAACTTATAGTACTTAGTGAAACAATACATATATTATACATATGTACTGTCTCAATGTATTTAAACTGCCCCATTTGATAGTCCTCATAGAATTCCAGTATTTGGTTAAAATGTTAGATAGTTTTACCTATTGCAGTATAGATGATAGAATTTAGAAGTATTACTGCAATGGTTAGATCAGCTTCTCTTTAAATAATAAACATTTTTTAATTACACATGTATTTTAATTAAATATTAGGATTGTACTGCAGATAATTGTCAAATAAAATTACAAGTCATTAATTTATTAAGCCAACTAACTTGTAAAAAATATGCAGGGAGTTCATGATTCACTCACTGTTTCTATTTATTCATGAAACCATTATCAAGTCTTAAACTGAAGTGTGGAATGTATTAGGGATCTGTGATTCAATGATGAACCAATGAGTTGCTTATCGGTCATTGAGACAATCATTATAAATGCGTCCGTCACTAGTCATTGATTCCACCATGAATTAGTGAGCCAATCATGAAACAGTGAGTGAATGATGAATTCCCTGTCTTTTTTCAGAGTTGTTGCTTTGTGTCCTTACGTGAAGTTTCTAAAAAAAATTCTGTTTCCCACTGCATTCCTGTTAAGCAGAAATAAATCTAATTAAAAATCAGATATCAAAAATGTTCCTGTGTTTTGTTTGACACTATATATTGAGATCTAATGCAATTGCCCCACACCCCCACCTACAATGTTGATTGGTTTATTCACCTTTTGTGAACCCCAGTAAGCTTGACTTAATTGAATAGTAAAAGTAGTGGGATTGCATTGGATCTTAATATAGTCACAAACAAAACAGAGTTTTTGAGGCCTGATTTTTATTAGATTGAGCAGACTGAAAAGTGAACTTTTTGTACTCTTGTAGGACATCAAATAAACAATTGTATTCAATGATAAATGTCTATGTATTGAGGAAAAAATGACAAATAATCCTAGATTGAATTACTTCTGTTGAGTATATGTTGACGGCTTTAAGCCATTAAATGACCTTTGAGTACCAGCCAGGTTGTCTGCTGACTACTCCTATTTTGATGTACTGTCCACAGTATCCAGTCCGCCTGTCCACAAACATGTTTAGAAGTGATTCGCACAATGTGGCTCCTGCAATCACAAGGCTAGTCTTTACATATTTTACTCAGAAACGGTGTAAAGTGGACATTCCATTGTGACGTAGGTGAAATACTCTCGAATACAATGTAACCTCAATCAAACCTTTAGAACCTCTTTACCCATAAGGTAGTTTTCATCTTGTCTTATATAAGTTATATAATCCAGGTACATTGTAATTGGAGTTGAATAGAAACGGGTAACCAATGTTAAATTTGCTCAATGTATGTTCAAATACATTTAAATTTCTGATGATTTATTGATGAAATTTTTGTACTAGTTTCTGTCATACAGAATGTGATATAATTTTAATTAAAACAATTTTATTGAAAATAATGAAATCCTTCTGTATTAATTTATTTTCAGGATATAGAAAATGAAAATTGAAACATAAATAAGACTGTGTGGAAAACAACTGATTTACTGATGCAGTGAATCTTTAAGTACAGTATGTTAATGGGTATGGGTACATTAAATTAGTACAAGCCAGCCACACAAAAATTAAAAATAATCAAATGTCATTGATATTTTGAAGTTATAGCTATTTAGTTAACATCTATAATTAACAAATAATGCAGGGGACTGTGGGCCATTTGGCCCTAGGTATCCCGGCCCTAGGTATGTTATATAATACTGAATTTCTCTGTTAGTCTTTACTAATGAGAGGAGCAAATTTTTCCGTTTTAGTGCAAAAGTTATTCCAGTGTTTACAGCGGAGAGTACTACCAAGGGAAGTAACTAAAAAAAACCACTGTGGGCCAATATAATGTTGGGAGCCTATATCACAAAATAGTGACCGCAACAAACATATGCAAACAATAGAGAGAAATTTAAATGAGGTATAATATTTGTAAATACCGCCTGTACATGTTTCTTTGAGTATATAAACTGTCGCAAATTTATATAGGATGGGAAACAATATGAGCTGTGTTCATTGTTTTCTCCAAACATCCAAATAAAATCATGTCAAATAGCTTTACAAACAATATTATAGCCAGAAACATGAAGGCAGTGCTCACGGAGTTAAGTTTGTTCTGTTTGTTTGATTGGTGTTTAACATCGTACTCAAGGGTATTTCACATATATTACGATGGACACAAATACAGAACATCCCAAACAAATCTGCATCCCATTACCCTTTAGCTCTGCGAACACCAGGACAACAGAAAGCAACCTCTTTTCTCGCCTCTTACGATCGACTAAGGAAGCCAAGGGAGTATTCTGCCCATTCCCCCACGGGGCCACTGACATATGAGTGAAATAACCATATGTATGGTGCTAAACCACAATAGACCAAACGAACTGGTATAGTTAATTAAGAAAGAGTTTTTCCATTGAAGTAAATTTGAATAATTGTCTTAAAATTTCTTCTTTATAATCTCAATGAAAACAAACAACAATAACTTCGAAAACAGTTCTTTTGTTAGTCTTGAAACATCTTGGGTACTTTATCATAGCTTGGCAATTTTTTCTCTCATGGAGTACATAATTTAGTATGTAGTGTGATGAAAATAGTTGTATTTGACAAGTCAAGCTACCACCTTTAATCACCGATTAGATGACCCTCCCATTAGAATCCAGACCCTTCCGATTTTATTGGTATCATCCATTATAGAGCCCTTCCTTTTTTCGTTGTCCTCTTTGTTAGAATCACTCTTCTTTTTATTAATGGCATCCCCCCCCTCCCAAAAAAAAAAGCCACAATCACTGTTTTCTGTTAATATAAATGAATTTCTAAATCTGTTTCTCCAGTGATATTTGTTGTATTACTTGGGAGGACCTGGAATAAGCCTCATTTCAAGACCTATTTCACCGGTACCATTCTTGTCTGAGCATTATCCCTGTTTAATTCTCTGTTTAATTCTCTGTCTTATCCATTCCACTGTTAAATTCCCTGTCTAACACCTGTACAATGTTACCTATCTTGGTACAGTGTTACCTTTCTTGTCTGATCGTGGTGCCGTGTTATCTTTCTTGTCTGATCGTGGTGCCGTGTTATCTTTCTTGTCTGATCTTGGTGCAGTGTTATCTTTCTTGTCTGATCTTGGTGCAGTGTTATCTTTCTTGTCTGGTCTTAGTACAGTGCTACCTTTCTTGTCTGACCTTTGTATGGTGTTATCTTTTGTGTCTGATCTTGGTGCAGTGTTACCTTTCTTCTCTGTTAAAGGAAAGTGTTACCTTTCTTCTCTGATCTTTGTACAGTATAACTTTTCTTGTCTGTTCTTGGAACAGTGTTGTCTTTCTGGTCTGGCCATATTACAGTGTTACCTTTCTTGTCTGATCTTGGTACAGTGTTGTCTTTCTTGTCTGATCTTTGTACAGTGTTACCTTTCCTCTCTGATCTTGGTACATTGTCATTTTTCTTGTCTTATCTTGGTTGATGTTACATTTCTTGTCTGATCTCGGTACAGTGTTACCTTTCTCCTCTGATCTCGGTACAGTGTTACCTTTCTTGTCTGATCTTGGTACAGTGTCATCTTGCTTATCTTATCTTAGTTGGTGTTACCTTTCTTGTCTGATCTTGGCACAGTGTTACCTTTCTTGTCTGATCTTGGCACAGTGTTACCTTTCTTGTCTTATCCTGGTACAGTATTACGGTTATTACCTTTCTTCTCTGATCTTGGTACAGTGTCATCTTGGTTGATGTTACCTTTCTTCTCTGATCTTGGTACAGTGTTACCTCTCTTGTCTGATCTTGGTACAGTGTCATCTTGGTTGATGTTACCTTTCTTCTTTGACATTGGTACAGTGTTAACTTTCTTCTCTGATCTTGGTACAGTGTTATCTTTCTTCTCTGATCTTGGTACAGTGTCATTTTGGTTGATGTTACCTTTCTATTCTGATCTTGGTACAGTGTTATCTTTCTTGTCTGATCTTGGTACAGTGTCATCTTGTTTGTCTTGTCTTGGTTGATGTTACCTTGTCTGATCTTGTTACAGTGTTACCTTTCTTGTCTCATTTGCCTGATGAGTTTAACAGCAAGTCTCTTTGATACACTGAAAAAAAAACCATCAGATTTTAAGTTCAATGACATATTCCTTATAATTTTCTAAATACTTCCGAAACCAAAGAGATTTTAATAATATTCTAATTAGGTGATACAATTATAGCACTTTAAGATTGCCCATGAGATTGTTCATAAAGAACTAGGTCATTGAAATTAAAACATGTTTCATTTTCTTTAATGTTTAATTAATTATTGGTAGGATGATCACATGTGCCTAGATCATCAGAGTTAAGGTGCACAGCTGAGCTGATTCAGTGTTCCTGTTGCCCGGCTGCTGTCAGAGCTAATGAGCAACACAAAGGAGATTTGTGTGACCTCTTTGTGTTCCCTCATGTGATTGTCCAGTATTGTCTTTGTCTGATGCAAGTAACATCAAAGGTGGTTTCCTACATCCATATAAGACTTGCACAGCGTCATATGCATGAAGTAGATAAAGTATAGCCTGAAAACCCAAATCAATCAAACCCAAGGTGGTTTGTAAAGAGTCCTTGCTCTGTAAATTTGCACTTTTATCTTGCTCCTTATCTTGTTTCTTGCCAGCGGCACTTTTGAGAGCAGGGCTTAGCCAGAAATAAAAAGGATGGTGTTCAAAATGATCATTTTGCTTCACTTTGTAAATAAATGGTTGTCAACTTGTTACAGTTTCCCTATATCTCTTGCATGCTAAGGTTGCTTATAACTAGCTGTCTAAATGGGGCAATTTTTTAATTCAGGGTGTCCATTTGGACAGATGGGACACCCCTGTCTTAGCCCTTGATTGAGAGTTTATTTTTGAAGCTCTTACAAACAAGAAGCAAAACTGTGGTACAATGCAAAACAAAAAAAACAAACCAATTTCACATCGTTGACAGTGGAAAATGAAACGGAATATAGTCGAATGAACTTACAACATGGCTACCGTTGGCATGTACTGTGCTAGATAGGTGAAGAATAGAATGGGATGATTTGATATCCACACCTCCTCCAGCTGATTGGAGAGACTCACAGCTATTAACCGGGCACAGCGGGTGGTGGACATCCGATGTTCAGATGGCTTCATTCTCATACCATAGGTCTAGTTTAAAACAATCCATATTAAGTTGACACAGTTGCCACCCAAAAAGTATATAGAGGGATTATAACAGAATCCAATTAGTAATAGAAAGGTTTCTGAAATAGTCTAAACTTTTCGAGATTTGGCGGTGCTCTTACATATTATTGGTTATATACAATGCCTTTATGTATTTTATAGCCTCATAATTGTTCGAGGAAAAAAAAACGAAAACTCTACTCAAACATACTCGATCCATCGCTAGTTCTTGTGCTAAAGTACAGATGACCCATGGCTCAGTTGTCCATTGGACAGCTTTACCTCCACTAATGGTCTACACAGATTCCAGTCCACTCGTGTTACTTTATTTTCTTACCTTTTCAAGTGAATGGTTTTGCCGGGTATTTTATTTTATTGCTATTTTTTGGTGAAGTTTCAGTTTTAAAACAGTGGGATTGCAAAGTTAAATAGTTTTAAGTACAACAGCAATCAAAGAAGAACATCACATTTTGTTTAAAAAAATTCTGTTGTTTTAATTTTCGTTGTTTTGTGCCAGGGTACCAGTTATTGTATATTGTCATTGTTTGTTGCCAGTGATATAGCTGGTAGTTTCCGTCACCCATTCCAATAAATCTCAAACAAGCTAATGTCTAGTGTTTTATCACCTACTTGACCAGCTATCCCCGTCATAGCAGTCTCTCTTATAGATGAGAACACGTGACCCGGGCAGATCATAGTCACTTCTATGTTCAATGCGTGTCCTTCAATTCTCAATGTCTCAAACCAGCCCTAGAATAAACGATAAGACATTTCCTGCACCAAGACAACCTCTGATAGGTCATGCGAAGTATTTTTGGGAATATTTAATTGGCTAACCATTTATATTCTTGAGAAACTAGAAATAATGTGGCACAAAAAGTCTACCATACAAAGCAATTATCGTACTGCGTTACACGGCTCTGACAAAATTAGGACAATTCAACATAGAAACAACAATGTGTTTTTCTTTCAGTTTATCTTTATACAAGTAGTTTACTTATAGCAAGGTTTTTGCCTCTTTTAGTTAAAGGTATTTAAAATAATAGTTGTAATTTTACTCACATGGAGTGCATATTTGGAACCACTGTAAGAACTGGAGAGTGGGTCACCTGATAAAAAAACACGTATTATTAGAGAATCTTAACGGAAATTGTTTTGGGTTTTTTTTCTCTCTTCTTTTTCGTGGTAATCTATAATTTGTGTCATTGTGCACCTTTCTTTATTCAGTTTTTATAGTAAGGCATCCCTGTGACGGCTGTCGTTAACACGCCAACCTGAACCAGTTGAGAGGCGTCTATGAGAGACAAGAGGAGACAAATCCTACAATAGATTGTCTTAGTTGGCTGTTTGCTTCTACAATAGTCCAATCAAACGCTTGCCAGTTGTGGCAAGGGTGAAAACATGGTCGTATGCATTAAGACCCCCC
>JARFOD010014374.1:0-11252 GCA_031763545.1 Mopalia muscosa
GTCAAATGCCTCCCCTGGCACGACTAAGCTGGCGCCGAGCACCGGCAGGGCCCGGGTTAAGAACTGCTTTAAAACAATGTATCCCTTGTATAAGCTGCTTAGATCTTCCTTCAGGAAATGTGTTAATGTTCGACCGATTTAGTTGTATTGGTAAAGCTATGGCGCCGGTGGATCCCTTCGCTCCGTTCCTGTTCGGTCCCCCAATCGTTTTCAAAACTCGACATCACAGGTGTGGACCTTCGATGATGGGTGTGTTCAAATTTAGCATTTTTATTCAGCTTCACTATTGTATTATTATACTATTTTATTTCTGTTTTACAATTATTTCTGTGTCCCGGTGAGACGCTTCATGTAAGTGTGTGACTAGATATTTCAATCGGGCAGCCCTTTGGGATTAGTATATCTCTCTGTCACAAACAGACAGACTGATGGACTAATTTATTTTCGTTTACTTTTTTTCTGAAAAGCTCATCAGTATATACAATAAAAAACGATAACAATCTAACCTGTCTTGAGTGAATTCACCTTGAGTATACTGTTAAACATAACACAGGACCATGTATATAATTCTTTCCCCATTATCTTACAAACTCTTTAGTAGTAGCTGACACCAGTGCTAGATGATATTTAGAAAATCTCAATGCATGAGGCTATATAGAACTAAATACAAATGTAATTGACTATTTATTTTTTTTGTGTTTAAATTTAATTTCTTTTTTTTTCTGTATATTTATTTATATTTTTATTTAATTATTTATTTTATATCATTTTATTTTTTAAAGACTGAATTAGAGTAGGATAAGTAGCATTTAGGTTTTCATATTGGCTAGTACCCATGAAATTAAAAAATCCTCTATTGACTTCTCAATATAATGGTCATGGCTCAACGTCACATGCTGGATGAAGATAATGGAGCTAAAGTAAACACCATGTTGGTATTTTCTATGTATTGGACAAGTATATGTCTCACATCAGCATCAGTTATAATCTAAAGTTATTGAGAAAACAAGGGTCAGGACTTTTGAGCACCTAGGGTTAAAAAATAAATGAACAGGTCAGAAAAATAATGGGTTTTTTTTCAAATATGTTTTATTTGTGCTGATTTGTCTTGATTTTAAATTTCTCTTGATATTACCATGTGCCTGAGCTTATAGGTGGAAATAAGACAAGAATGTCCATGGATATAATGGATATAGTGGTTTCTGCTGTTGAATTATTGTCATGGAGTAATCTCCCTTAGTCTGTTTAATAATGTAGCCAGTTACTCACGGATTTATAGCTGAAACATGTTTCAAATCATTGATAGCTCATTTAAGTTTTATTGATTATAGATACATTATTAAAAAAAAATGAAGATTTTCTTTTTTTGTCATCTTTTTGTTTCTGGGTTAAGTTTTGTTTGCTGAATACATGTCTATTATTTTCTCTCTGCAGACATCCATGACAGTGCTGCTTGTATGTTAGCACACTGTATACATGTCTGTTTTATTTTCTCTCTGCAGATGTCCATGACCGTGCTACTTGTATGTTAGCACACTGTATACATGTCTGTTTTATTTTTTCTCCACAGACATCCATGACTGTGCTACTTGTATGTTAGCACACTGTATACATGTCTGTTTTATTTTCTCTCCACAGACATCCATGACCGTGCTGCTTGTATGTTAGCACACTGTATACATGTCTGTTTTATTTTCTCTCTGCAGATGTCCATGCCCGTGCTGCTCGTATGTTAGCACACTGTATACATGTCTGTTTTATTTTCTCTCCACAGACATCCATGCCTGTGCTGCTTGTATGTTAGCACACTGTATACATGTCTGTTTTATTTTCTCTCCACAGACATCCATGCCCGTGCTGCTCGTATGTTAGCACACTGTATACATATCTGTTTTATTTTCTCTCTGCAGATGTCCATGCTCGTGCTGCTCGAGTCCTCATGTTGATGGTTATTCCTGGTCACCTGATCTTTATGTACACTATAGCCTATATGAGTGCTGGTCACACAGAAATCACTCTTAACTTCGCTCTCCTTTACCTGACGGCTGCTGTTATACAGGTAAATAAAACAACAACACTACAACTCTTTTACAATAAATTCGCTGTTAGGTATCATTAAGAATTATAAGTGGATTAATGTGAGTGTTATATAATCTTATCTTTCGGTCCATAGGTGGGGATTTTACTGTACATCGCTAACTGGATGGTTCATTACATCTGGAGAAAGGGAGACGACCCTGATAATTCTGCTATTCCATACCTGACTGCACTTGGTGACCTTCTTGGGACAGCTTTCCTTGCCTTAGTCTTTCAACTCATGTACATGATCACCAGCAATAATGATAATAAAACTCTGTAATGTGTGATCTTCTTACAAATGTATAATATATGGATTTTATCCTCTATTTGTCAACTAATAATAACATATTATTAAATAAAAGGCCTTCTTTCATGAAATGATAAATGATCAAAGATTATTTTTATAAAACATACAGATGGTAAACATTGACTTGATTGCAATAATGTCTCTATTAATTATTTACTCATACAGATGTCTCTGTGAATCATTTAATCGTACAGATGGTAAATATTGACTTAATTGTTCATTATGTCTCTATCAATCATTTCAGTTTAAGTTTTTATGTCCATGATGTGTTAATACATCCTTGTTTGTTTATGATGTTGTGCCAGAAATTGTTCATCTTGCCCGGCCCCACAGTCATCTCCCTACTCACAGGCGAGTGGTTGGAGGGAGCTCCATGTTGCCCTGATGCTCTCAAAGCCAAAGGGGAACAGGAAGCTGATCTGTTTGTGCTGTCTGTATTGCCTCTCGTTATTGTCCTGTATTTGTCCCGTCTTTGTGTGTTGCCAGTAGTGGCAAGGGTGGTTTCCTTCACCCATTCAGGTGGCACATCATCATATAAGTGAAGTACCCTTGAGTTCGAAGTTCAACCCCAATTAAACAAACAAACTACCAAACAAAGAAAGAAGCAAACCCCACTCACAGCATTACTCAATTCATACCATGTGTTTACAGCAGTCTGGATTCAACTGGTTTTCCCACTGTATATGTAATTCTTTCTGCAACTGTTTTCCATTTCCTACTTATTATTGTTTGTTATCGGTTTTTTTTTTTGGTTGAATATGATGTTTATGATAAATGAAATATGAAATATTTTTTAATTCTCTCAAAGAAGTGGTTGATTTAGAAGTTGCACTGGGAAGAGTTAAAACGAGTATTTTTACTTGTATCAGTATGTGTATACATCAGTATTAAGTTACACTTGTGTGTTGTATTACAATATCCAGGAAGCTGATATCTCCAAGGTTCATACTGGTTCAGTGTTCTACAGTTTCCTGGAGACCCCCTTTTAATCAGATTTGATGTGTAGTTGTGTTTGCTAGATCCCTAATGTATGATCCGTTTCTCGGCTGACTTGTCTACCTAAATTTGCACTTAAATTACAAGTCTAGAGTATACCAAGAACAAATGATTTTAAAGGCTTTATCGTATTTTATACACAGGCAATAAAAATATGCCTTCCAGCCGTAGGAAACCTTTAGAAATAAGGCCTGTATCTGAATAAAAAATAATATTGAATCCGTTTGGCCTCTTACCTCACGAAAAATCGTTTTATCCTGTTCATTGAATACTCACCTAGAGCCATTTCTAACTGGGAGAGACCCAGTCATGTCCTGCCAAATTTCGTTTCCAATTCGGAAAGACATCTTACATTGATCAAAAGCATGTAGGGTATACTGCTGGATGTCAAGTGGTCGTTTTATGGGTCGATCTAACACAAGTGCTCAAGGACGAAAACAAAGTGGTTAAAATAAAAGTTAGGCCATAGCATTTGTATATATTAAAAGATTAGGAACAGCTAATGACAGCGTTCGTTCCCTTGATTCTAAATGTTATAAAGACTCGGGAGCGTAGCTTAGAAAAGTAGGGTGATAATTCATTTATCGTTGTATATTGGAATTAATTGAGGCGGCATGGTTTGGACACCCATATGTTTTCTGTTAGCTCGTGGACTGTAGAATGTGCGTGCTTAGCCCATAATAAGACAGTGTATCGGCCAATTTAAATATAATATATTATACTAAATGCTTCCTGACATCAATTCTAAGATATATACAGGCCATCTTGTTTTGCACTACTTCCATGTGCTAGCCACAAAAAATGATCAAGTGACTATGCAAAAATCAACAGAGAAGTTTGTTCCAGAGTTCAATCCAGAAAAATATTCTGGGTACGTACAACCTTAAAGATGCGTTATGTAAATTTGGAACCAGGTTTAGATGTCTCCCGTCATTGTACAGTTGATATCAAATGGAATTGGCGTTTACAACCTGCATGTATTAAATAGTGTAAAATGGAAATGTTTCAATTATGTCTTAGATGGTCTTTGGATTGACATCCTCTCTTATTGTACTGTTATGAGTTGTTTCTTTTACTGCAGCGAAATGTAATTTTTATACTGCAGTTAAGCGTTACTTTTACTACAATAATATGTATCTGTACTGAAGTAAAGCGTTAGTTTTACTGCAGGCAAACGCTATGTTTACTGCAGTGAAGAGATACTTTTACTGCAGGCAAACGCTATGTTTACTGCAGTGAAGAGGTACTTTTAGTGCAGGCAAGCGTATTTTTCTGAAGTAAAGCGTTTCTTTTACTGCAGGTAAATGGTATTTTACTGCAGTGAAGCGTTACTTTTACTGCAGGTAAATGATATTTTACTGCAGTGAAGCGTTACTTTTACTGCAGGCAAATGTGTTTTAACTGCCCTTTAGCGTTACTTTTAATGAAGAGAAAATGACGTTTCACTGCAGTAAACAAATTGTTTTTAGTAAAAAATGATCTATTAGTTTTACAGCTTCTGTTACACGTTGTTTATCTGTTTTGTATTCTTTCCTGTCCTGCTTTCTGCTAAAGACGATGAGTGTAGTTTACTGCACTCAGTGGATGGCATACTGCTGATCTGTCATATGAGAGAAATCGAGTATGGTGTAAAACATAAAGAAAACAAACTAATGTGAAATATAAATATTCTGTTATATTTTCCTATGCAAATAAAATATGCCTAATTTCCAGGTATTCGCTACTATTAACCTACTCATTACCAAAAGCATTAACCAAACTGTATAAAATTCCACTTTGACTAGTTGGCGTCCTGTTTTGAATCTCCCCAGAAGCGATAATGATTGATAGGTTGTGGTTACCATTTACCAGTGGGTGTATTTATTTATAGATTGTGGTTTCCATTTACCAGTGGGTGTATTTATTGATAGGTTGAGGTTTCTATTCACCAGTGGGTGTACTGACAGATGGGTTAAGGTGTCCATTTATTGATATATTAGTTACCTGATAACAATCGATCTGGCGGAGGGTTAGGGTGGAACTTTCTGTTGCCCCACATGGCTCTCTCAGAGGTAAGGGGCAACGTGAAGCCGATCTGTTTGTGATGTATTTGTATTGTGTCCTGTGATTGTCCTGTCTTGCCTTTTTGCTGTCCGTGGTGTAGAGGTGGGTGGTTTCCTTCACCTATTTGATCATGTAAAAGCACGACGATAAACCACAATCAAACAAACGATCAGTCGATGTGATACCAGTTTTATCAGGGTTACGCTCCCGTGTTGTCAGATATGTGGATCTGCATGACAAAATCGCCCACCAAAAGTCTCACAAGTGAATGACGATAAAACCTTCAACAATTCCAAGCCTTCGGCCTTGTGTTTTTCCGCATAAGAACGTCACAAGTGAAGAGCTCGACTTCCCTTGTTTCATTCTTCACACTCTCATTTCCTGGGAGTATTTAAACCACGTAATCGGTATGTTTTAAAGTTTATAAAACGTTAACTGTGTTTCCGGTATTTCAGAATTGGTTTGCCGGCGATGATACGTCCGCGAACTAATTAATTCAACCCGGTGTTGGGTAATCTGATAGGTAAACTGTGTATTGTTTGCTCTCCGTGATTTAACAAAAAGTCTGAAAGGCTTGCTAACGTTTTCGTTTGGTGAGGAAAATCATAGACTATACAAATGCGTTATTTTCCATTACACATATCTCCGTGAAAACAATAATGTTATTCTAAATATGACTTTATGGAACGTTTACATCGATTCTACTAACCTTTTCTCATCGACCAACGCTGCTGTAAAATCTAAATATTTGATGCAATGAATTCCCAACTACCATCTGAATGCGAACTCAAAGAGGCTAGTCACTAATGATAGAATATATTTATTTTAATAATGATGATAATAAAGTATTTTGAATGGAAATTATCGTTTTGTTTACGTGCTGTTTTCTTTATTTAGATTGTGGAGTAAGCTTTATATTAACTATCAGATAATCATAATAATTTTTATGATATTGTCTTAAAAAATATTTTCATCATACCGAATAATTTAATTATTGCTTCAATTACCAGGTAAGATTTGCAGCAGTAACGTTATGCCTAAAAGTTGGTATGCTGGTATGCCTCACCCCACACGCACCCCACCCCCTTCCCAGCAGCCTTAACCCTTCTGATTAGCACCTGATAGTAAACAGGACACCTTATTATCGGTCTACTGTTCTTTTTCGTTGCAGGCTAATGATGCTATTTATAGCAATTTACATTACTGCTAACAAATGATACTATTTATACCTGTTTAATGAAATAATAAAACATTTACCACTGCAGCAACCCTAGTTTTCACAGGAAATGTGTATGTGCTGCAAATTTCATTGGCTGACAACATTCAAAATCTGCATTCTAATTAGTTTGGGTGTTCAAGATACCAACCGGAAGGGATAAAATCAGCTGTACATATTTTCGTATAATTGTTTGTATCTTTTTGTCCTTTTTGAAGTTGCGCGCGTTAAGATTTGTACAAGCAGATAGACATCTGTATGCCGTTTATCTTTTGTGGTAAAATTTTGTAATTAGATCAGATAGTAATCTGTAGACACGTCTTCCCTCTGCTTACATTCTCTACTATCTCTATCTAAATCTCTGTGTGAACAAAGCCAAGAGGTGAAAGAGACACGTACTCCACGCCTGTAATAACCATTTAACAAGGACTGGATTTCTGTCAGATGTAAGATAATATTGGCCTGTTTATGGAGATATACAATCAGCCTATCAAAACTTACTTTAGAGAACAAGTGACTAACCGTCGTCTAGATTTGAGGACTTTAGAAAACAAGTGACTAACCGTCGTCTAGATTTGAGGACTTTAGAGAACATGTGACTAACCGTCGTCTAGATTTGAGGACAAGACTACAATTGAGTTAATCTACACACGCCCCTAAATTATTATGTTAGTCATTCAGATTGTCGTTGAACTGGTTTGAACTTAAATTATGTCGGTCATCCAAATTACTGAATCGAAAGGATTTTTAAGTGTAGTCGTGTATGGTTCCTAGCTTGCAGTGTATTGTCCAAACACCGAGGTCTGGGTCTCTCTACAATCATCCCACCAAACTATCGTAACATAGGTTACAAGAAGACAATAACATGAAAAGTATCCGATTTACTTTAAACTTGCAATACAGCTTCCATCTCTTACTATGCAAGGGTATCATTACATTTCACCGAATACCACGGAAAAATATAGCCATCATTGTATACCACGGAGTTCAAACCTAATAAGTTCTCAACACAACACGTCAAAACAAATTCACAGATTCAGTTCATGTTTAAATTAACCGAATTTTGTCAGGAAATATGCATGACTGCAGGCCTTTGTTTAAGTGTGTAATGTACGCAAATATATCTTTAAAATAAGTTGACTCACTGTCCTCAAAAGTAACATTTAGCTTCATTCAACAACCACCCCAGTCAGGCTTGCTTTCCACGAAATTTTCCAAACCAATATAGTGATAAATTAGGCACCATGGCAGTAACTCTCGAGAAATTTCTGTTAAACCTCTTAGATTACTATAGAATTGAATACATAATCAGAATCAGGGCTCGAAAAAATACAAACATGATCGGGAACTGCTGTCCGCATCGGCGAAATTGGTCGCCTTGCCGACACAAGTGTTTTGTCTTATTTTTATTTAATTGTCTGACCATGAGGACGTAACTATCTCGAAACTCTTTCTGGTGGGATGTGTGAACCCCAAATAGGCTCATTTAATCACGGTCTGGTCGGAAATTAATCCTACTCGTCCACTTCGCAAAAGGTTGCCTATACCTATTGTTGTTTTGTTAAGGGTGTGAACTCTAAAACAGATACAAGTAAAACAAAAACAAAATATTTAATGTGTAAGATTAATTGATTACATTGATCTTAAACATTATATATAAAGGAATCATATGGTCAGGTACTATGGGAGTAGGGAGCTGCCTGTATCTACAACAGCACGATGTGCTCTTGTCCTAATTTGGTTTGATTTTTCCTATTGCAAAATTTAGCAGACATTGTTTCTACCGACTACAGAAGGAAGGTCTCTCATTCTAATTTGGCTTCACTTTTTCCAGTTGCAAAATTTAGCAGACATTTTATCAGTTTATTTTAGAAAAAAAATTCATATCAAAATATAAATTTATTCAAAGCTGAAACAAACATGCATGCCTCAATTGTTCAGAAAAAACAGAGAGTAGCGACAAAGTCCATATTCTTTCAGGAGCTCGGGATTAATGTACAGTCGTTATATGTAAATAAAACAAAGGAAATCAGTATGAGCACTTTACAGCAAGTATAGGTGTATTACTCTCCAGCTATTGTTGTAAGCGTCAAAGACAACTGCAACTTACACTCGCTGCTGTAATTCAACACAAAGGTAGTGCACACATACAATAAGTATAAATTCAAATTTACAAGGAAAAAATATGTATTTATTTTACAGCAAAATTAGTCGTTTCAATTCAAAACCGCTTACTACTGTAAAATGGCAATTCTTTTTGAAGTGTAAATAGTTTATTGACCAGATAAAGGGATTATAGTGTGTCAACGTTATCTTTTCTACGGTAAATGTGTAACGAATATTATACTACTGATGTTTTGTAAGCTATATCAGGGTCTGTAAGAGAGATTGAGCCATTTAAGTACAAAATCGGGATGTTCCCGGAACCAGGGCAGCATTATATAGGGGATGTGTCGGCCATTTTGGTACAAAATCGGGATGTTCCCGGAACCAGGGCAGCATTATATAGGGGATGTGTCGGCCATTTTGGAATGCGATGGCCAATATGTTACATGATTATATATTTTTCCATTCAACTGAAGTTAAAATATTTATTTTAAAGTAAATATCATTTAACCCGTGTTCAAATATTTTAGTTAAAGTATATACAAGTTCAACACCATTTGAAAGAACTGAACATCAGCAAAGAAATAAGTTCAACTCTAGTTTAAACAATTTTACAATTTTACAAAAATACAAAAATGTATAATTAAGTCACTTATAAGCCACCACAATATTTATTTACAAGTTGTTTTCGTACAGCCACCAAATCCCCACCATTGCTACAGTATGACAGTACTTTTTCAGAACACCTGTTGTATTTTAATAGTTTATTAGTCAGAAGAGTAAAGAACTGTACCTTATAGATGTATATATATGTGGAAAGCTTGAATACTCAGGGTTACATATTTGTAAATGCTGTGAAAATCCAATTATTATTGCTAAAAAAATTGCCAAATGAGTTAATGTCAACAGAAAAAAGTAGACGGCATTTTTCAAGGTTTATTTCTCGCTGTGTAATAACCCTACGACTCGTTAAATTAGTTGACCTAGTAGAATTGTTCTTGAACTAGTAAACAGTGCCTCATTTAAAAAAAAAGGATTACATTGATCAGAGGAGATTTTTTGGTCTATCTCACCTTAGAAAGTCTAAAAAAAAGAAGTAAAACAACATGAAAAGTTTTCTAGAAATACACCATGAGAAATGTAGGGTCTGCTTAAAACTGAAGGACCAAAGCTGGTGCCTTCTATTCGACATTTCTTGAACATTTTAAGCCAATACAAATGAAGTAGAAAAAATTAAACACTACTTAAACAAAAAATGGTAGCGGACATACGAAAAGCTGTTTGGTATGTTTACTAATTCATACTCGCTATATCTTTTGTGCTTTCTTCCCGTTCAAGTTATTTTTCTGATTGTTAGTTTGTTCTGGGTGGGTTGCTCTTCAACCTTCCCACACAACTAGAGGTGCGTACTGGCCCTTTAGACAACCAGCCACACCGTGTAGGACTACTTTTTGTTATTGAAAAATATACACAATGCACAGAAAGATGATATAAACATATTTGAGTTTAATTTAACAGAAAGGTGACTTCCTCTTTGTTCAGATCAATGGAAGGGGCTGACAATTCAATTCTGCATCCATTTTCCAAATATGATTTAAACAATGCACGTGTTTCATTGTATGCTTTATTGGGAGTCATTTAATAATACAACATGATATGTACTCTAAGGAATGTCAGTCTTTTTTTAAAAAACACATATTTTATATCATAATTTAATCTGATACACTTGCATCACTGTGCACTATATCAACCAGCCTTCACTTATACCCCAGCCAGCTCCACCAATAAATGCAGATATCCACCAAGCAATTTTGTAATCTATTTCCTGTAGCATTCCATATCTCCACACAACCAGAACGATCCTAGCCCACGTACGCAGTAGATTAATCTTCTCTACCAAGTTTTTTCTCAAGTTACTACCTGACTACCGTTTTCAACCATAAAAGTTGTAATATTTTAAAGTTTTATAAACAAGTAGGCAAAAATCCTGTAGTCATGGCGTATCCTGAATGTCGGCACTTGGATGGTGCTTTGGAATAAAATCAGTGATACATTAAGGTTATAATAATGATACTCTATGGTCATATCAATGATACTCTATGGTTATATCAATGATACTCTATGGTCATATCAATGATACTCTATGGTTATATCAATGATACTCTATTGTCATACCAATGATACTCTATGGTTATATCAATGATACTCTATGGTTATATCAATGATACTCTATGGTCATATCAATGATACTCTATTGTCATACCAATGATACTCTATGGTTATATCAATGATACTCTATGGTTATATCAATGACACTCTATGGTTATATCAATGATACTCTATGGTTATATCAATGCTACTCTATGGTTATATCAATGATACTCTATGGTTATATCAATGATACTCTATGGTTATATCAATGATACTTTATGGTTATATCAATGATACTCTATTGTCATACCAATGATACTCTATGGTTATATCAATGATACTCTATGGTTATAT